>OMNN01051905.1:0-19711 GCA_900302755.1 Chromis chromis | reverse complement strand
GGCATGGAGGGGGGTGGATGGGGCAGGGCAGGGCAGGACTTTGAGATCTGCAGCTGAGCCAGTTTCCTATGAAAGCTGGAGAAGCGTACATCCTGCTGTATCCAGTATTACACAACTCAAGGAACCAGTCATTTGAAACTGGGCTTTACAGTCATTATGTACTAATGATGTTTTCCTTCCTTGTTTTCAGCACTGGGGTTATTTTGATGGAGTGAAACATTGCTGTCACGGGAGATCTTCAAAAACAGTTGGACACATATCACCTGAAGAAACAACTTTGAATATTATCACTTAAACTACATTGAACTGCACAATGGATGGAATAGACACCCTGCAGAACTCTGCCCCAGAGACCAAGGCTGAGCGAATCGCTCGCTACAAGGCAGAACGAAGGAGGGAGCTGGCCGAACGCTACGGCAACACAGAGGAATTCACCTCCAAATATGTCCGGAGGGACAGGAAAATTGGCGACACATCCGAACCAGTGTCTTCAGCAACCAAGGAGAAGGAAAAATGTGAGGATAATGGATCAGAGCAAACGTATACCAGGAGGGGCCTCAGGAATAAAGTAGCAGAACCTGTGGAGCACGCTGATGATGAGCCAGTCCAGGAGAAAGAGGCCACTACTCTCCTTAAAACAGACACAGTTTCATCCTCAAAGTCAGAATTTGTCTCCTCCTTAAAGACGTCATCTCATTCCAGGTGAGTTTATTCATATTGTAAGTTAAAGACAAATGCACAATTATCCTAACCATTGTTTGTGCAGGACCAGTTACAGTGTTGACATAAAGTTGGCCAGAGACCTGAAACACAAAGCTGCCCAGACAGAGAGACTCAAGTGGATCAAGTGGAAAATCTTGCAATATATCTAATTTTGATTTAGATCTTCTTGTGTGTAACAGCAGATTAACATGCATACATTGCAGTTGAATTGTGTATTGCTTTCAGAGATATGCCTTAATTTAGAGAAGTTGCAGCTTAGGTAGTAAAGACAGCTATTTGATGACTGTAAAAGGGCCTGCTGGCTCTCTAAGTGAAGAGGAGGCAACAAATTGGCACATTAGTGCTATCTCCTGTTAGAAGTAAACATGACTGCTAGCATTTCCAAAATTGGCCATGTGTGCAAAGCAATGAACTGCCACATTTATTTTGGTATGTTTTGCTGTGATTACATACAAGCTTCTTGTTTTGGTTCGCTGTGCATTCCTATAGGGGTTCACACATATTTAACAAGTCTGCGAGGAACAAACCAGTATTGTCAGCAGGATTTTTGGAAGAAGTTTTCTCATTGGCTGCCAGAAATGTACTTCTGAGAACTATACACAGATGGAGTTAAACATGTCCAGTCGTGGGTCTGGGGATGTTTGAGCAGTAATCAAGCTGGGGATTCCGCTGTGTGCACATAGCCGGACTTGTCTGTTCCTGAAAAAGTGCCTGAGGGAGTGACGATTGAGAGAGAAGAATTTAAATGGACAGAATATTGAGATAATGTCAGAGTTTGGAGCTTGCGGGTTCAGAGTCGTTGATCTCTGCCAAGCTTTCGTGCCTTATGCTTAATGAAGCAAGTTATCTAGATAGCTGTGATTGATTGACTGTTAGATATTGTGGACCAGTTATTTAATAAAATTGGGAAAGTCACGTCTTGTGTAATAGAGTTGAGAAATACAGCACACACAGCATGACATGTTACAGCAAATCTAAGCTAAGCTCCCCAGATCATCTTTCACAGCAAAGCTTTGGTTTGATTATTATGTTTTTTTCCCTTATTTTTATGGCCGTGCTAATGTCAAGATGTGTTCTCAGCATAAAATCTAGTATAAATATCAAAAATATGGATAGATTGGGGTTCATTTTTGTTTTCCAGATTATGAAATGTGAAAGAAACCTTTCTTTGTGCCTTGGTTTACCGCAGCAGAAAGAATATTTGGCAAAACAAGGAGTAAAGTCACACACAAAGTTATGGACTGCGTTTTTAATTACAGAGAGCACAAAGAGACGGGTTGACATGTTGATGTGTTTGTCTCGCATGCCTGTCACGTTAGCTACTAATCCTGTCAGTTTTGTCATGACGTTTGCTGCGTGTCACAGTCCAGCTGTGTAGTCTTTTGTGCACGCACACTTATGAAACATTAAAAAATAGGTTGTATGGACATTATTGTTGTCAGCTAACAACTCATCTGTGGATTTCACCTTATTAGTGGTTTAGTTATTTATTATGCTGTCACCTTCAGTTCTACTGGGTGATTGGAGGTGTTTGCATATTTTCAAAGCATCAATACAGATCTTTCTAAATTCTATATTTATACAACATATCTAAAATTTCTGGTGGACTTGCATGTGCTTTGCAATTTCCTGACCCCTAATGATCAACATGTCTGAGTGTCTGTTACAGAAATAGCGTGAAGGAAGCTGGAGCTCAGCCGTCCCAGTGATAATGAAAACTGTCAACAGGTTTATCTGCCACAGGAATTCTTCGCGTCTGAAGTTACAGTTGAAGAGTGACATTCCAAAATACTGCATTTTGGCATTTACAATGAACTGTTAATGTTAATAAATAAAGATTCTGTTATGTCTTACTCCTTAAGTTTTTATCTGTCCATCTACATGTGATCTCAGCCTTTTAGTTGCCTTAATCTAATTTAATGGTCAACACAGTGACGTCACGTTCCTTGGTTTGATAGTTATCAGCTGAACAATAGCCCACACATAAGTGCACTGCTGCTTTATCTATCTATCAGTCTGCAAACTAATAAGTAGAGAAACTTGGCATATAATGCAGCAATATCACACAAAAATACGACTTACAAAAGATAATGGGAGCAGGAAAGATTTAGCATTAACTCTACACAACCATCTCAGAAATTTCCTACACATGAGTGGCAGTGTTATTGCGTAGTGTTTTGGGTCGGATATTCTGGGTGTTCTTAAGCATGTGTAGTAAACACCAGTCATTGTGTTACTGGCTCAGTGGGGTTAGCAAGTCGCCTTGGATTAGAAACAAGACAGAATGGGATTGGGGCTAATTACTGTTGACATGGCTGAACCATTACAGACTTGAAGTACCTCCAAAGTGAATAACTCGGCTTTCCTAAAGTTAAGAACACATATTAGATGCAATAAAGTTTAATTATCTAACTGTGCCACAGTCATTACATAACATGACAATTTTATCCTCTTAATTCATCCTCTCTCCCGGTTTTATTGTCTCACTTAATGCTTTGTGTGTATGACATAGTTTAATGGAGAAAGAGTGCGGAGGTTTGCTCTAAGTGTTTGATTAATGAGACACCTGGCTTGATTTGAAAGCGTGTTTAGCCTATTTCTCCTTAACTTCTTTTCTCATCCTCTCTCTGCACTGCACTCCATTCTTCTTCTCTGGTTAGTTTTGGCAGCGTAGGGCTGATGCATGTCTCGCCTCCCCTTCAGCTGACTGTCAAAGTGTGGGTGGGGCAGGTGAAGTGTCACTGAGTCCTGTGTTTGCAGAGGAAGGTGTTAAAGTAGCTTAGAACCAGGTGGCATCAAACAAGATCGTCAAGGTGTGCAAACAGATTTTCAAGTGGCCTTAAAAGAGTACATTGCACACTTGAGTAGTTTTATCTGTGTTTTACATGACTTAGTTACTGCATAACCTACATTCATTTCTTATCTACCATCACATTTCCTACCATCTCCAACTACATCATACTCACATGCCATAAATACCTTGGCCTGGCATATTCTGATTCCCACTACATCACGAAGCTGTAAGGAGGCGACCCAGCCCAAAACTAACAAAACTTTCCACCGTAACCAGACTCAATCCCAGAATTACACATAATAATACACTGCAGTAAAAATTACTTTTCAACAATATTTTAGGACTCAAACATGACATCAGTCCCAGAAAAAGTCAGACAATAATGAGCCTGATCCACCATTTAAATATATTACTGCAGTTCCCATTTGGAATGTGTCTGTTTGGCAGGATGGTGCCATCTGTCGCTGCAGCCTCGACAAAGCGCTCTGGGATGCTTTCGCTTCAAGTGCTCGTGCATAGCAGTTGCACTTTCCAATTCACAGTTCTTGTAGAGCACCACATTGTTGGGTCTCTGTATAAAATACTCCCAAACAAAAAGATCAATTCATGACAAGAGACAAGAGTCCACACATACGGCATGAAAACAAATGGTGCTTCAAGAAATGCTTGTTATGAGGAGAGACTGTACAAGGAGATTCTCCCTATCCACACCTTTTATAAATAGTCATTTAAAGACTTGTAAATGAGGTAGTCGCTGCCGGAATTAAGAGGTTCTTTTATTTTTAAATGCTTTCCATTAGTGGTGCCAAAACAAACCAAGAAATCCTGTGCTGTGTACGACCACTGTGGTCAGAACACCTCGATATAATTACATTGACATGGTGCTACAACTCTGTTTGTCTGTGCACGATGTGAGGGCCTATGTGATCTGGCGCATACTTATTGTAGTATGAATAGAACGACGTGCCTGTCTGCTGTCCACTTTCAAAGTCCGTACCAATCTGCGCACATAGATTCAAAAAGCATGAATTGACCTTGAAGATGATTGTGGGTGATTATTTATTTATTTTGCTGCAGCTTGTTCTACGGGGGCATCCATGCTTTGACTGGGCTCAGCCCTCTTTGCGATGTGCTGTTGTCGTAATCAATTACATCAATTCGTCACCCCAGCCCTCACATAGTCACTGACTGTCATTGAATGTTTCTCGTTTCTGAAGAACCGCTCAGCCAAACAGCTTGACATTGTGCTCATTTAGGTCCCCAGCAATATACTTAGAAACAAGAAAAACAGACACATACATGGATACTCCTTCTTTTAATAGTGAGATCTTGGATATTTTTTGATACAATACAACTGAAAAGTACAACTAAAGGGACTACAGCTTCTTCTAGGACAGGATAACCTAAAAAAAAACCTCCCCATACTTTTCTAATATCACAATTGGAGGCAGGTCTATGTCCGACAATGTCATATATCCATTTATAATGCTCCTTATTTTTGTCTGTTTCCATGTAAACAGTGTATGTGGAGCACTATCAGTTCCCTCCAGGAAAGGCTGCCTGCAAATTTGCACCATGACCCCCATATTTACATATTATATCTACAATGACCAGCTTTTCACTGCCTTTTTATTTTAATATTTGATGTAATGTCCTGTATTATTTTGTATAACACATGGAGATAAAGATGTACTAATCATTTAGAAAATGCCTAGATTGGTCCTTATTTCGATTTTGCAGTTTGAGTCTGTCTCCCCTTCTCCAATAGCCTTTGACCCCTCCCAGATGTCCACTACGATTTTCTATTGTGTTAAAAGCAGTCCTCTCCCCTCCTCCAGTTACATCATCACTGCTACCCCACAGGCAGCTGCTGTCCCCATCCATTTTTAACGCCCATTACTTAGACATGAATGGCCACCTTCAGTTGCTACACGGGCATTGCTGTTATATCATTGCCAACACGGGACTGGAAGAGCAACATGAGTAAATGCTGTATCTGCATATGATATGAGGCACAGTAAGTGGCTTGCTGTCCTTTTGCTAGCTTATCTTGGATGATCTATTTTCCCATTTGACTTGAGTGTACATTTGTGGATTATAGTAATGTATGTAAGATTTATTTTCTTCCTAGTTTGCAAGCATCCGTGTTACCGCACATGTAATTTCTGTCATCACTTCATTATGTTAGAGTGATCTCATTTCTCTCTCTCACTCTCTCTCTCTCGTAGGCTGCTGGAAAGTGGTGACACCGAAGACCCAAAGGGTAAGACGAACTCTCCACTTTCACTGCACTTACATCTCTATTGTTCCACTGACTGTTGTACATCTACACTCATTCAAGTTCTGTCTATTACTCAGTGTGAAAGGAACACTGAGCTCATTGCTGATGTCAGATTACCTACCTGGTTTATAGATGTTGGCTTTTTAACACTTTTCCACTGAGGAGGAGTAAAAGAATATAAATCTGATGGGCTTGGCTCAGGTTGCTACTGATGTATAATTTAAAATGAGTGTTTTACCCTTAGGTGATGGGTTTGTTTTTAAGAAAATAAAGGAGATAATATTTGGCACGTGCTTGCAGACGTTTTGTGCAAAGCAAAATCTGTGAGTGAGTGCTTACACTTGTTTGTCTTTCTTTGAAAATGTCTGATTATACGCAGTTGCATTAGAGGCTTGTTTCAGCCAGCCAGCTTTAGAAATTAATTTTGGAGTCTTCTGCTATAAAAAGAAGAAAATGCCAAGTTTGCATATTGACCTCTGGCTGCTTTTCCTAATGACATTCAGCCACCTGAGCCCACAGCCTGAGAGTCAGTCTGTCTGTGTCAGTGGCTTTCTGCCTCTTTATCTGCCGTTTGGCCTACCTGCATGTTTGTCAGCCTTACTTTGTGGTTGTTTATTGCCAGTCAGTGATGTGAATGTGGGTGTGGTGGAAAGGTGGAAACAAAGAGAGGAGATAGGAAGGCACACTGAGAAAGAAAAAAAAGGCAGTTATTTCGCTATATCAAGGCACGTGAAGCAATGTTGTGTAGCATCTTGTTTGCTCAACACAGTAATCACTCTTGAAGTTAATCAGGAAGCTTGGAAGACCAATTCTAAATTATTTTCATAGTTAATCACAGCTTATTATTTAATTGTGCAGGGAGACTATGGAGTTAAAGCTGCAGTGAATTACAGGTTATGTGTCAGAATGGAAGCAATTATGTTGAGGTTACATTATGAGAATGAGAGGAACTTTAATGATCCCCACAGGCACATTGTTTTGTAATAGCTACTGAAATTCACCGATATAAAAACATTTTAAATTAAATACATAAATTCAGCAGAAACAGGAATTATTTGACTCGATGGCCACAGGAAGGAAGGACCTCTTGTGACGGTCAGTGGACCATTATTAGTTTAAGGCCATATGTGCTTCTCTGGTTAGCCAGAACACTTTGTAGAGGATGGGAGATATTGTCCATAATGGAAAAAAGTTTTGACAACTTCCTCTTCTCAGCTGCTTCGTGTAAATTGTCCAGATCCACCCCCAGGGCTGAGCAGGCTTTCTGAATAAGTGTTTTGGTGTCGTCCACTTCCAGGCTTTAACCTGAGCACACCACAGCTTTGAAAATGGTCCTGGCATCCACAGACGAATAAAACATCTATACACATTATATGCTAGTTCTCTAATCTAACACCTTTTTACCTCAGCTTTCTCCACGTACGTGCGCAGCAAGCATAAATTTTAAATGACTTGGTGATGTATCCATGTGTAAATAAATCACAGGCTTTATCCAAACACTAATTAGTGTATTTGACTGAGGCGCTTAGTCACGTACAGCAACAGTGACTGTATCTTCTTCTCGGTAAACTGATTCTGAGAGGGTGTGAAATTTAAACACAACATGAGGACAGAAATGAACAGTCACTATTTTGCTGACTGTCACATATGACCACATACATTTTCACATTAAGTGGCTTCTCTGTTCTTTAAACACAACATTGACGTTCTCAAGCTTTATTGATCAGATGTGATTATTCATATTCGTAGAATTTTGCCTGTTATATCAAGTTAATGATTTGGACAAAGTGAATCACAGTATGCTAATATAGGGATTCTGTATTTCTTGATTACTTTGAAAACAGGATACAATGACACTGATTAATTGTCTGTCAAGCATGACTTTTAGATGTGCTGACTAGAGGAGAAAAACACAGGTGTGTTTTTCTGGTTAGAAGACAAGACATGTTTGTGTGTCTGAGAGGCCATTGGCAGTGCATTCATACGGCTGATAGAGCTCCCTGTCCAAGCTGGCAGAGGAGTCAGTGTTCTGAGCCAAAACGCCTCTCATGATTGCATCAAGGGTTTCCCCGACCCTTCAGCTTTTCTTCAAGTCAGTGATACATGCATACAAACATCCATCTGGTTTCTAATGAACTCCTTACCAATTTGCAGTGGTGCACATTATCATTCTGCTATACACAGTAGGGAACAGTGCCTATTGTACGTGGAGTATCTATGTAAATGGCAGCATGTTTACAGCAAATACTCTCTATTTGACTTTTGTTGGGGAATGTAAGCTTGGCTGTAAGTCATATTATACAAATTTGATGTTCTAATGAACTCTTCTTCAGGGCCTACTGGCTAATATTGATATATGTTCTATTGTAAACTCCCAGGTCAAAGGACCATCTAATAACCTCTCAACAGCTGTAAGTGAGCAGTCTTGTAAGATGAATGAAAACACTTACAGAAAAGTCTGTAAGCTTAAGTGGAGGTTTTTCCGTCTCTTGAGTTTTTCTTCTTTTCTTTTTTCTCCCCATCTCTAGTTTGGATGGATGATGATGTAAAAAAGATTGGACTAAAGTCAAAACTATAAGAGTGTAGTCTGGAGTCACCAGTCTGCAATGCTTAACGTTTCATCGTCTGACCTAAATCATGCTAAGATCTGGACTGCAGGGGAGCCTGGAAACATAAATCAAAACCGGAGCTTTCCCTTGGAAACGTCGAGTTTGTCAGAGAAGTGCTATTATTTGGACTAGAAATGTCACATTGTCAAGGCAATAAAAACAGATTTAGAGTGAGTGGGAGACTGGATTTAAGTGTGCTGACTTAAGAAATTTGTGTTGTTTTGGAATACCATTAAATTTAATGGGTTCCTTTTGTTCAGATTAGAAGACTATATTCTCAGGGCTGCTTTTGATTAGACAGGCTTTGTTCTCTCTAGCATATATTATGCACAAACAGAAAGTAGATTTTTTCCTCCTCTTTAAAAAAAGTTGCATATCTCTTGCATTACTGAAAGACTCAGTGAATCCAAGGATGCCCAGAGACTTTTCAGAATAAATCTGAGGTCAGTGGCTTTTTTCGATTACTTTTCTGGTCCAAAGACATTTTAGAAACACTGGTGAAACCAATATGATTTTCAGTTTCCTTTTCTACACTTTTCCCCAGCGAGGAAAACTTCCACTTGACCCAAAAATCTTTAGTGTGTGTGTGTGCACAGCTCATTGACCCTTTTAGTGCTTTATTTTAAACAGGGAGAGATATCTGTGTGTGGGGAGTTTGCATGAATATGTTTGTGCATGTATGCAATAAAATACCTGTTAAGTCTGTCTTTGTTCATGCTCAGTGTTTATGCCCCAACAACACATTATGTTGTGGATACAAAACACTCACTGTCAATCTTGAAACTTTATCCCAAGGTGACACCCTGACTGAAGCATTTGCACTGTTTGAGTAAATGAATTCTTACTGTTGTATTCATGGTCAACCTTATGTATGTGTGTGTTCTGTTTCAGTTGATGAGAAGCCTGTGGACTCAGCCAAGAGGAGTGTAACTTCCAAGATGTCTCTTTTTAAGGTACGGTATTTTGGTTTACCCTCTGTCTCCCTTTATGCAAGGTTTTTGGACTTTGTGTGCCTGTTGTGGGGAAATAAATCTGTTTCCACAGCCATATTGTGGGGATCCTCCTCCTTTTTAGGTACAAAAAGCAACAACACTTAACATAGATCATTACATTTTGGTATGAAGACTTGGCTTACAGTTAGGTTTGGTTTAGGTTACAGTTGGGGGTTTAGGGTACATCTCCAGGAAATTAATGCAATCCAATGTAATGTCCTCTGAACTATTAGAAACATGAATATGCAGCACACAATCTATTAATTGTGTCAAACATTTCCTTCCACATGCGTGAGGTCCAATTTGCCTGCCGTAGCCCGAGGAAGCACTTTCACACCTCAGCTGCATCCAAGTTGTGTCCTCTTTTTGCCCAAAATTTAAATTTAATAGCCCCAAAAGCCTGCAAAATGACAGCAACAACATTAATTTATAAACTTAGAGGTGATGTCACAGTTGCTGGATCTAAATTTTTTGAGTCTTTGGTTAATTCCTCTCATTTCCCTCGCTGATTTACTCACAGCTTTTTCCACCGCAGCTGGTGTACACTTCAAATCCCCCCTGGAAGTTTGCTCCATTAATAACAAATTGAGCCAGTCCATACAGCACTGAGCTGTTCTGCACCTGGATGCACACTTGGCCAAAGTCATGACTTCAGCTCACACAGTCCATCAAGGGTCTTGGGAAAAAAACGTCTAGCGGGCTAAAAGATGCACTCAGGAACCAAACGTTGATAACGTCCCCAATCCTAAGGGAGATCTTCACATGTGTGCTTAAAAATGAACTGAGTATGGGGCTTTCCCAGGCTGCTTAGGTTTCAGAAGTGGTTAGGTTTCATGATGTTTGATGTAAATAGCTGTTCTAACTTGGCCTTTACAGACCAGGAGCAGTGCCAAGGTTGGCCAAGTGAACCCAGATGGCAGCAAGTTGCTCCAACCAAAAAACTTGCTGGGAAAACAGGCTCCCACAAAGAGACTATCTTATAATTACACTGCTCCCCCCCCCCTCCTCCGTTCTTTGTTCTGACCTAGATCTGTTATTTTAAGGTGTCTCACTTGACCGTCATCAGCAGTGACAGATACCTCTTTTCTGTCTTCACTTTTTCCCTTATCACTCACTTCTCCTTCACATTTCACTGATGAAAACCGGTGAGTCAGTGTCTCCATCACAAGAGACAGAGTTACAGCATGTCTGCTTTCCAGCACAGATGGAGGAAATAAAATATGTACATGGAGACTCCTGGAGAGAGATACAGCTCATTTATATTTTGAGTTCCATGCATGTAGAAAAATCTGTTTTGCAGAAGGCAGGACATCCTTTTCGAGTGGAAAATGCGTTCCTTCTTTATAATCAGTGAGGTTCAATTAGTTTGTAAGTGTTCTCTAATTCAAGGGAATTTGGATTCCGCTGTTTTTCTTCACAGCTGGAGACCCACTTATCCTCACCAGGTCACCCCAGGCACTTAGTAAAGTGTTTACTGACACACCTGCATTGTTTATGCTTTAAGTTGGTAAAAGTCTGACTAGTAGACTGTGAAAAACAGTTAGATAAAATTAGATGCATAAATCCTTTCACTTTTGAAGAAATACATTTTGGGAAGTAGGCTTTTCCACTTTGACAAGAGTTAGATGAAAACCTAAACCTAAAGACTGGAAACATGGGAAAACAGATAGCCCGGCTTTCTCCAAACGTAACAACACACACCTTATGTTATATAATAGGCACATTATATTGCATTTGTTTAGTCTGTACAAAAACTAAATGTAAAAATAAGGGAAAAAAGCATAAAAAAGATTTAGAGGTGTTCGTTGATGGGTTTTGTTTCCCCTAAAAAGAGTCAGGCCAGAGTCAGCATGCCCACTGAAGCAATATTTGACCGTGGAGATGGTAAAAAGTAATAAAAACAAACCACAACGATTCCCTTGAGGAGGCTTTGCTTTAATGTGGAAAATGTAGCCCCGGCCGCGCTCATCCCTTTCTGCTTTAATTTTAACTGTATGTACTCAGGGTGGGTCGATGCTCGCAAGTTACAACACTGACCTTTAAGCAAGTCAGCTGGAGCACTGCAGGGGTTAACTAGTTTTCTCAAGTGGATGGGTGGAGTCTTATCCATTCATTCACTTCCTTTATCTAGATATTCCTTACAGCTGGTTTAGGACTTGAGCAGTATTTCTTGAGCCTGACGTTTTGGCCCCCCTTCTCGCTTTACCTGTAGGAACTGGAGGGGACGGAGGATGGAGGCAGCAGCCGGCGTGCTGAGGACAGAGTAACACATCAGAAAATCATCAGTGACGAAGAGGAAGGCTCTACCAGGTGAGCATTCAGACTGATTTCAATGCAAACATGGTCACACTGTTTCATTAGACTAACTACATTAAAACTTTGAAAGTTTTTGTCAGCTGTGGTACACTATATCTGGTACAGCGCTAGTTGTTAGGTGGAGATACCTTGAAAAACAAATCACACACGCAGGCGAAGGCTGAAGCACACGAGGAATTACAGGCCAATTGAAAGGCTGTCTAATGTTGTAAACAGCTGCAGAGATAAACCAGATAAACCTGAAGAGCTTGCCTTTAATACCACACACTCTCTCCTGCACACACACACATGTACATGCATTGACACGCAAACACCGAGGGGTCTGTGGTAGCCATGGTGATGCAGACCAGATTGAAGCTAATAGCTGCAGCAGTGAGAGCCAGACTGTACTTAGCACTGTAACCACTGGAGTGCATTACTGATTAGATAGGTTAAACACATAACTGAATTCACTCCTGTCACTTTGTTGTCTGCAAGGAATTTAAACAGAACTTTTCTCAGTTTCCTCCCAAGTCAGAAATCCTTTACAACGAACCTCACCACTGGCCTACTTAGCAAAGCTTCATTGAATTGCACGGAATGTATGCAATAGATAAGGAATGATTACAAAACAAATGATTATGTTAAAAAAAGACAGTGATTGGAATGTAAGAAGAATACCTAAAGCAAAAGTAAAGGTTTGTTATAATCAATACCTTTCAAAGGTCAAAAACGAGATCAGATGAGATCATTATGAGCTTGTGGCTGAGCTTGCCAAGGTTTTCTGTGGTGTATTAGCACACTCTACATTCAGTGTCTATCGTTATGCTGGAACAGAGCCTGCATCGCTTGGAAAACACCAATTCAGTGACGGGCTATTAATTTTTACAACTCCCTTTGTGTTCACAAAATCTTCTGCAGTTGTGTAAAGTCCAACTTTAATACAAGCTTTACTCTGATATACATTATATAAATGAATATGGCAGTTATATCCCAAACCACAAATAATACATTCATAACAGGAGGAGGATGGCAGCCAAAGATTGTCTTATTTTGTGTTTTAAATTTACCTTGCCACCAGCTCTTTCTAGGTGAATTGTTTTTGCATAAACTTTATACATTTTCTCCTTTTTTCTGTCTGTTTCTGCCATGTTTGACCATTTTTGTTGATATTTCAGCCTCCATAAAACTGATATAAGCACGATGATGGAAGAGAAGGAGTCTACAGATAAGCCGTCATGGAAGGAGCAGCAAGAATGTGCTGCCATTGCAGAAGAACAGAAGGTCGGTTTTCCTTTTAGCTACTAAAAAATTGTGGTTTTTTTTACACTACAGAAACTATAAAGGTGTTTTAAGTGTAAGAAATGGGTTTCATGAATCATGAGGCTCAAATATAAAAGCCATCTTTGTGAATTGTGTTTGGAAAAATCATATTTTTGACCACTGCTGCTGCACTTCTGAAAAAATGTTACCCTCACATGCAAGCCAATTCCAAAACTCTTACTCACCTTAACTTTGGCTCCGTTTTCCTCCGGTCTGGTTTAGATTAGATTTTTGTTTTTGAGGTTGACGTGTAGATTATAATTCATGTCACTGATGTGCTGTTGGACACACATTCTTAAACTCATTTGGACAAAGTGTTATTCAGTCACCCTGATCCTCACAAGAAATAAAATCATGTACACATGCTTCCACACACAAATGCCCACACACGTCACGCTCTCTGGTGTTCATTAAAGCAGACCACCACGTTAGCGTTGCACTTTCACACCCAGCTGGCCTCGCAGTCTGCTTCTTCCTTCATCTCCTCCTAAATCAGCACACCCTCATAACTTCTGACTTGTCAGTAGGATGTCTGCTGTTGTTTCAGCTGCTTGTTGTGTTGTTTAATTGATAACATATTGAACACACACCAAACATGGGTCATTCCTTTTCAGTTTTAAAACAAAGTATTGCAGCCTCAACATGTTGAATATATTTTCAGATAGCTTGGCCTTGTGACATTATTTCATATAACCCTTCTTTACCAACGTGGCTTTTTCCCAAAAAAAAAACAACAAACTGGTGCTGTTCCAATCAAGTCTTCTAGATTTGAAGTAGAAATCCTTCCCAGTCCTTTTTTTTACACATTATTTGTTTTTGTTTAACCTCAAACTCTTGGATTTCCACTTGATCCCTGTTTCTAACCACCATTGTTCCTCCTTTCTCAACCCCTTTGTCTTCTTTTTTTGCTCATTCTCAATTTTCTGTCCCTCTAACCCATCATCATCCTTATCTGACACACTAACCCAGACTCTCTTGAAAGCAGCAGTAGGTCACTGAAAGCAGAAACAGCCACAGTTGGAAAGGGAGTGTATGATTTTGATGATTTTGTGCTGTATAGTCTTGTCTTCACTGTTTATGTGGAAACTGCAGAGGAGCTGGAAACTGGAAAATGTCAAAAACCATAGAATACACTTGAAGTTGTTCTGCAATTTTAATAATCTTTTCCATATATTTTTTAATGTAATGGCTGGTAGTAAAAACAACTTCCCCTCTCTCTTTCCTCCCCTCCACATCAGTCTTCCAGTCTCCTCTCAGACAAAGCTCTCCCCCTCAGTAAGACCAGAGACGCCTCTCCTCCTCCCAGTCCTCCCTGCCAGTCTGCCTCCTCGCTGCAGCGCCAAGACTCGGGGCCTCAGGGCATTAAGGGAATCCTCAAGAAAAGCCGCTCTACCAGCGTGGAGTCAGACCACAGCGATGGCTCGATGCCTGAGCGTGTGCCAGCCAGACAGAGCAGTGTCACCCTGAGCCACCCTGAGAGCGAGGAAGAAGAAGAAGAGGAGGAGGAGGAGGAGGAGGAGGAAGAGGACGAGATGGAGGAAGAGGTCAATGGAGAGAATGAGGATGAGTCATTAGCTGATGATATCACAGACGGAGGGTGCTTCAGTATCGACAGACAGCAGAGTCAGGGCAGCAGTAGCAGCAGCAGAGGGAGCTTTGAGGAGATGCGGAGTCCTTCGCCCGATGAGAGCCTGGAGAAGACCTCAACAGTGTCGGAGGATGTCGAGGAGCTAGAGAGCAGTTTGGAAGGAAGTGTGGGCTCGTCAATCAAACAGAGGTCAGAATGTACTCAGACACGCACATAATGATGAAGTATGTGGCCTGAAATCTGAAATATCACAGACAAGTATGAACATTAGTGAGAAACCTTTTATACTTCATAACAATTAGTTAAAGTTAACAAACATACTGTGTACATATAATCAATATTAAAACCCGTTTCTATACTTGTCTACTATCTGCTCTGCGTAAGCACTGCCCACAATTCAGCAGAAAAGTCTCTGAATTTTGTCATGTAATAGAGCGCAGAATTTTTTGTATTTAACAGAATGCATTTAGTCCAACAATTTTATTTTTGGCAAATGTTCAGTGGCGACATGCAGAATACAGTTCTTTCTCATTCTTATTAGTTATTTCTGTCTTTATAGTCACTTGGCTATTTTTTTTAAAGATAACATACCTTTCAAACCTGCTGGTTGACTTTGGGGTTCAGAGGGTTAAGCTTTTCCAAATGCATAGTAAACTACACGGTTAATTTTACTGCTGCCTTAAAAAAAAAAAAAGAACCAATAAATCTTCTGCTTTTTTCAGACTGGCAGAGTTCAATAGTGGAGAAGGTGAGAAGAAGGACAGACTGAAGAAGTCAAAGCCATCTGATCTGATCCAGACACCACTGGCTGATCGCTTCAGCCAGCTCCACGATTCTGAAAACGCCTGGAGGAAAAAGGTAAGGTTTTACTTTCTGAAGAAAAAAACACTTGTGTTCTTGGTTTACAAAGTTGATCAGTTGTTATAAACTGTGTCCCCTCAAGACTTCTTAAACATAAACCCCCCCTTTTTGTGGCATTGCTTTTATGACGGCATCAACTAAAGAGCTGGCACTTTTCTAGTCTCGGAAAAGTGGCAGTAATGAACAAAATCGTCCGTATGTTGCAGCTTTCCCTCAGCTTTGTGTGCAGCCAAAGACAGAGTTGGCTGTGGACACATTTCTCCCTCTGCTGAATCAGCTTATTTCCCTGAGTTGCTGCCAAGAGGGTGTGAGGTTACGAGGGCTTGGGGTTACAGCAGATTTGGGAGTAGTGATGCCAAAGCCAGAGATCTAGGGCTCAGCTAGCCTCCCAAAGAGAAAAGCGGACACACCTCCTACCCCTTGTAAAAACAAAATCCTACACCATGACCAAACACCTGCAAGCCCTCCAAGCTAATGCTTCCTTTCTTTTGTCGGCTTTTGCACGTTCCTCTTTTCTTCTCTCCTCAAAGTTAGAAAAATAATTTGCTCCATAAGCAAGCTTTTGTGTTCCTCATAGTGTTATTTTATTTCTCATAAAGGTATATAAACATCCAGGTCAGACAGTTTTGCACATGTCAGCATAGAGCACATGCTAAGACAACGGACATACTGTACTTGGAGGTGATGGAAGTTTATGCAGGTTTCTACATAGTCCTCTCTTCTGTAAAAACAGTGAGTACTGAAGTGGAAAAACAACACTACACTGTATAATAACCATTCCACGGATGGTGAAAGTACAGGATGGTACTACACCAGTGGAATAAAAACCCCATGTGTTCCCCATGGATATCCCCAAAAGAGTCGGTTGGACTCTTAAGATGGAGGTGATGTCATGATTATTTATACTGAACATCTTTTGGCTGGAGGTATGTCAAGATCAGTGATCCTCTTGGGGGATTTGCCGGTTTGGTTTCGTACTTCATCCAAAGATGAGCTAACCTTAGAATAAATTCACTCCAAGTCTGGAAAAAGCTACTTTATAAGTAAGTACAGCCGGCCAGAATCTGAGCAAATCCCCAGTCAAATACTGAAAAATGATATTGTTTTATATTTGTGTGCTTTGTCCTCAGTATGATAAATCAATGCAAAGTCCATAAACATTTAGTGTATTTCCTTGATGGCACAAAAACTGCGTGCCAAGCTGGTGTCCAGAGTCTGCGGCTTTCTTTCTTTAATTCTATCTGAGGTTATTTCTTGTGAATTGAAACCTGCTGTTTGCTGTGGCTGCTACTGTAGAGCTCTGGGAAACTAACTTATGTCACGGATGCAGATAATATGTGGTTTGGTTAAATTACTGGTATTGATGCCATGTCTGCATTAGCTATGGGGCATTTACTTGCATGTGACTTGTTACATTTCCATCTATCTCTTGAGGACAGGCCATTGGTTCAATGTTTATACATGTTCTTTTATCTCAAACACTGCCAAGTTGGATCAGATGTTTTTGCTCTTTGGTTGATATGTGGAAGACCGGAGAATGTATCGCGCATGGTACAGACCATGGCCAGCTCCAGATGTTTCCTGTTAAGCTTGCTAAGCTGTTCTGTGCACCATGGTGTTGTAAAGTGATACTGTGTTGTAAATTTTATTTCAAAAAAGTCTGTTGTGTCTTGAAGACTAGTCACAGGTTGCGTTGACCGATGGCAGCATGCCTCTAGTTAATGATTAATAGTATCCAACACAAAAAACACTGCTCTGTAACTCTAAATGCTGTCGTGGTTTAGCACTAACTTACAACTTTTAAGTCTTCGTAACATCCACACAGACCTTAAAAGAACATTTGGAAATGCAGAGTTTGCTTTCAATCCTTCAGGATTTGCTAAATGCCTGGGTTTCATATTCCACTGATGACTCAACAGAGACTAGTTGGACATCTCCCCAAAATCACTGACACTGCAGCTCCCACAGAGAGACTTAAATGCATTAATGCTAATTATCAGTTGAAAATATTGCCCTCAGCATGTTGACAAGGAAAATGTATTACAGATGACAATGATGATAATAATAATAACTTCATTTTTATAGCAAGGGTTTAAGTGCTTTGACAGACAAAGCGAAAGGAGGATACCCAGAAGGCAAAATAACAGGGAGCTAGGCAGTAAGGCTAAACAAAGCAAGGCAATATTAAAGTGAAATTAGGATAAAGTTAAAACATGAAGACAACAGATGCGAAGGTATGCCATAACACAGTACATCAATATTAGTAAATGAGCAATAAAAAGACATCACATCCAAGCAGGGGGCCTGATGGCAAAAGAACGGTCATCTTTAGATGTAAGCCTCAACCTTGAAACAGCTTGAAAGGCCCCCACCTAAGGATGTAAGGCTACAAGCTGGCTCATATTAGGCCAATGTTTCTGCTATATAGCTTGGGGCCAGACCCAGATGTGCTTTAAAATTAATCAGTAAAATCTTAAAATCAACTCTAAAACAAACAGCGAGCCAGTCAAGAGAAGCCAAGTTTGGGGTGATGTAATGTCGTCTGCTAAAACCAGTAAGAAGCTGCCGAATTCTGAACCTGTTGGAGGAAAGAGAGTCACTTTTAGTTGGATAATCAACTAAAGTTTAGTTTATTATCTCAATACATCACAAGTGTGTTGGATCTAAATAACAGAAGATAAGATAAAGCTTATTGTCCCTGAGGAAATTAGTCTTGGACAGATATATAATCTACTGTCAAAAAAACAGATGTAATTATAGCTTCAAGATAATCAATGGAATCCATTTTTTGACATCATATCCTCCAGGGGAAACACTAAATAAAGCTAAATCCAGAAACTAGTTTCATACCCTTGTAAATATAAATGACTCATATGTGAACATTGTACTGTCACATTGTAATCTTTGCTGTCTCCTAATACCCTGTTATCAACAGTCCCACCCTGACCCACTTTTTGCCAGCCAAATGACCCATGTCTCTTCTATAGACTCCCATGCTAAGTCTTGCTAACTCCACCTGCTGCAGTCTAATATTGCCCTGCTTCTTCTCCATTCTCCTGTTATAATTTCCCTTTCTTCTTCTCCTCTTCCTATTTTTCCTCCTCCTTTTATCCTTCTTTCCAGTTCCTCTTCTCCTCTGTGTTCCTATGGCCTCTGTCCTCTCCTGCAGACTCTACCCCTTTCTTTGACTTTGACACCTGCCTGTCAACCTTTCCTCATCCCTTCAGGTGAGTGTGTGTGGGCACATACATATGTAGCGTATGTGCCTGTTAGCGCGGGCTTATTTACTCAATGTTTTGCTCTTATTTCCTAACTGGACAACCTCTCGCCCTCTGATTCCCTCTGAGAAGTCGACACACTTGCTGTTGCTACATGAATGTGGTTTGCTGATCCACAGGTGGTCGATATTTGTGTTAGTGGTTTGGCTAAAGGGCTTCTTACACCGTACAGTAAGGCAGGGCTGAGAAAAATGGTTTCCTGTGGGGGTTTGAGGCCCTTTCCTCTCCTCCCCTCTCTGGGGTCCTGTCAGGCCAAGGTATTTCCCCTCTCTGATTGACTCCAGAGGCAGGCTATGTCAGTGTGTGAGAGTACTTTTGGACTGTGATTAGACAGATTGTGTTGTAGCATGGCTGTACGAGTATTATTACATTAGAAGGCCGTAATAGGATGTGGAAAGGAATATTTATGATATTTTTAACTATCTAATGGTGGAAGAAACAAGATTTGCTCAGTCCTGTAGTACAGAAGTTCATCTTATTAGTGTACAGAATTGTTTCTTGCCCATGCTACCACCATTACCTCTCCTTCTAAAGAAATGAGACAAAGCTCTTATGAAATAAGCAACAGTTTACTTTAGTGTCCAGCTTCAGTGTGTTTTGGTGGCTGTGGCTCAGGAAGTAGAATGGTTAATCCCTGGATAGGCCTGTCCAAAGTGTCCAATTTAAGTGATCTTAAGTAAAGCCACATTTCAACCACAGGACCCACTCCAGGGACTGGGTATCTTTGTGTCTTAATGAAGTTCCAGGGAAATTGTTTTCCTCCCCGAAAAGTCCCTGCTTGGGAAGAAGTGCAGTCTGAAAGTTCAAGAACTTTGGTGGTGAGAGGCTTACAGAGTTGAACATTTCCGTTGGTTGAGCATTTGCATCAATGTATTTCAACCTCTTTGCTACTACAAGAGCCCAACCGATACTGGACACCGGATTTTTAAAGCCAATACAAATTTTAGGGAATAGCAAATTCTTATAT
>OMNN01051904.1:0-17802 GCA_900302755.1 Chromis chromis | reverse complement strand
ATGCTGTATTTGTTACATGAGGCCCAGACTTGCTGTTATGAATCTCAATCAGCTTTTCAGATTTTTTTTGGCACCTTTCTGCACTTTTAACTTTCTAATGAGACCCAGTGCACACAGGGTCCGACTGTTCAGGCGTCATCATGACTGTCAGAGACAATCATTCTTTACTGTTATTTTTACCTGTCTCTGAAAAAACACTTGCAAATGATATAAATGCCAATGAGTTTACATGAGTACATACATACAGGTGAATTTATATTATCCAGTGCTGCACAAATGTATACAGTCCATCAACATAAGCAGATTCCTACTAATGTAACCCTGTGCAATGTAAAATACTGTGTAAATTACTGTGTAGTCTTGAGTGGAAACGTATGAAGTTGCGCGATTCCTGACACACATGTATGAGGGTAAGACCAGAACTGACTGCTTGAAGATTCTCTGCTTCTAACATGCTTTGAACAGCTGCACTAACTTCACACAGGTGTAGATGAGATGTAACCAAACAACAACCTTCAGGGCTGAAAAATAAACCCAGCAAGGAGAATGACCACTAGAAGCTGACTCCAAAGGCAACTCAATCTCCACAGACCCCCATGTTATAATGTCCAACTTTACAGCAGAAATAAAGATGTTTACAGCCTGGTGCAAGAAAATGTTTTGGTCTCTATAGCTGAGTTCCCATCCGTGACAACTGTACAGCTGAGTTGCCAACCGTGACAACTGTACAGGTGGTGAATATTTTATATCACTCACTTTTTAAAAAATGTATTAACGCTTAAAGTTATGTATAGTTGAGATCAGAGCTACTTTGAGTGACATGTAGGTACCTTTACAGGACAGTAAATGGTCCAGAGAGGTTTGCATGGTCCACCTCAGCTCCACTAAAGCTCCATATTGTTGGCAATGTTTGCATTAGACGGGAGTTCAAGGAAATCATGACCAAGATTCTGATAGGTGCACTGACAAAACTGCTCTACAGGTAACCTATGGGTGACCTTACAGAGGGTTCGTCCATCTTTATATACAGTCCAAGGGCATAATACCAAGTGATATTTGTGGGCAGCACCCTGCTACACCTTGACATGGTCAAAAACACATAGATGGTGATCGGTGTTCTCCCCCAGACTGAGGATACAGAATTCAGCACAAACAAACAACCAGTCAACTGAAGGAGCAACCGACCCAACAATCAAACAAATTAACAATTAACAATGCAAGCAGATGCATGAATTAACAATGAATTTAACAATCAATCCTCTTGATCATTTGGACAAATCAAATAAAAATAAAAATTATCCACTGAATTAACATTTAATCAACTGGAAAGGCACAAATAAACCAAGCAACCATTGACTGATTGATCAAATGGTCAATAGATCATTTAAATGAACAATCGACCAAGAAATGAATAAGCAATAAACGAGGGAACAAACAAATGTTCCCAGAAACGGATGACTGAACAAATGTTTGAAGGAATTAATGATCCGTCAAACAAATAATTAATGGAACAAGTGGTTGGTTCAAGTGTCCCAAAGACCAAAAGACTTTCCAAAACTTTCATGTGGCCTCCGTTTCCAAAATTTCAAAACCATCCTCACGTTCCAAAACAACTAACCACAGTGAAGCAATCAAACAACAAACAAATTACTGAATGTGGTGACATGAAATATATGAACCTTGAGATTTTATCAATCTTCAAAACAAGTTTCTAGCTTAATGTATTCATTTGATTTCCAATCAAACGAGAAACTGAACCCAGGAATGTGACATCAAATGCATCCCTGACGGACAAACTTCTCCTTGTACTAGAAGAAAAATGAAAAGTCTACAACATTAATAAATGTGTTGGTGAAAACACAGCTGCACATGGAAGCCAACATGGCTGCATGTGGATGTGGAAGGATGGATTTCTGACAATATGTGGAATGAATGATTTAAAGCTTCAAAGCGTGATTCCTGTGATGAGCTGCACATGTATCGATGCTGCAAAAGCTCTCGACAGTGATTAAAGAATGAACCAGACGGAAAAGATATCCGGCCGCAGATTTCATGAAAAAGTCTGAACTTTTTTCTGCAACATGACAGGCGGTTTTGTTAATGGAGGCATGAAGAGAGCGAGGCATGCTCGAGCACAGGGACGGAAAATATGAGAACACAACAAAGTGGGATGAAGCGGAGAGGAAACGAGCGTATGGAAGATGGAAACATGGGAAGAACAGGAGACACAAATGAAAGATGTAAATCATACAAATCGCTGCTGTCAGATGAAAACGCTGCATCTGTGAGAAACACTGGTTTTCCCATGTCATTTGAAATATGCAGCTGTTTAACAGATTATCTTCAGGTTGCCCGTTGATTTGTCATGAGGGCGCTTTGGTGTAAAATAAAAACCTTAAATTTCTATTAAAGTAAAAGATGCAACATTTTTTCCCAACAGCAGGCAAACAGCATGGAAAACATGAATGACATGAAGGAGGGCTAAAACACTTGAAACAATAACGACATTTTTTTTAAAGTGCAGCACTGTGTTCATATGATTTCAAATGAACTACTGTGCTTTCCAATGATGAAAAACTATCTTAAACTGTGAAATTAAATCAAAAAAAGCACTTTGCTTAATGGTGCAGGATAATTCTGAGTTTGAATCATCACAAAAGCATCAGAAAATTACATTTCACAGAGTATTTCATGTCATGAAGAGCACAGTTTTACTATCATCATGGGCTCATAAGGCACCTTGTTGCCATTTAAATAAAGAAAAACACTCATTCAGATTCATTTCCAATCAGATGTTTCAATAACTCCAAATAATAAGACCTACAGAGAATTTGGGACTTACTTCACACTTGAAATCATGACATTTGGTTATTCAGGATTCATTGTTCAGCATCTAAGCGAAGGCTACAGATGATTTCGTCATGTCGCTATTTTTTGTTTAAGTTTTTTGCCGAGTTGCTCTCACAGCTGTTTGTTGTCCAGGAAATATTAACACAAACTGTGCCCGATTTCTGTGGTGTCATTTGTAGTGCTGCCCGCATAATGGTAATTAGTGGTGTATGTGAACGTGGTTTATCTCAGCAAAAGCACATTTCACCATAGATCCTGTGTACCACAACAAACCACTCGCCTCTATTCTCACAACACACATGTATTAATCCTCTGGACCTCTAGGGTTGTGGTTGTGCTGTTTCCATAGAGGTGCAGGACTTTATATTACATAGAAAAAAAACATCACAGAGGCAAGAAACCTCAGTGTTCCAGGTTTTAATCTAATTAAGAACCTTTGTTGCATTTGTTCATCTCTCACTGCCTATAATAAAGACTTAAAAGTCCCCAAAACATATGAAAAAAAAAGAACTGCACAAAACATCCTACTCTCGAGGCCTAAAACTCATATTGGTCCTCACAAATATGACGCAAAAGTATACAAAGTTCTCCAAACACACACACACCACTTACAATTACTCCACTGTGATTGATCTGCAGTCAGTTTTATGTCAGTAGGGATGAGAGGAAAAATATCAGGAGGGAAGTATTTCTGTTTAAACTTTGACACAGTGTTTTTTAGCAGCATTAAATGCTGGTATATCCTCAATTTTTGCTGTATTCATCTCATTTAAAGTTTCATTTCTGATCATTTGTCTCATGAGGGTTTGTGTAAAAACAGTAGAGGCATTTGTCAATGTGACATAAACTTTATGGTCCATTTCAATTAAAGCTCCAGTTGAGGTGAAACAAGCCTCCAATGCCTGTCTGCATTGTCGACTCTTCTTTGTCAGTTTGACAGCTGTGAGAGCAACACGGCTTTCGTTTCTCCTGTCGCATTAAGTGGATAAATAAAGATAAACTCTATCAGGCCAGACTTTTTCCAGTGAAGCTCTGTTTCGACTAAACAGCATGGATGCAGAGTGGGAATCCTACCGTGCCTGTGCAGAGTCATCCACAGCAGGACGACTGGGACGACCTGACGGAGCCTCCACCTTCCACCTCCGCCTTCGCCTGTACAGGACTCCCTAAGAAACCAGAGGAGGAAAATCAGTTAGCAAAACACAGAACAATGTAAACCCATGTGATGCTAATGAAATATCTTGTTCCAACCTTTTTAAATTCAGAATATAATATAAGAGACACACACTGATTTCTTAATACACATGACCACATACAAAACATTGCTTTGAACCCTTAACATCAGTGTCTGTAGGCCAATGCTCAAAAAGCTTACTTTTATGAGCTGCACTTTTCATGCAGCTGTTGCTCCATGAACCATTTTTGTACCACTTTGCCAAAGAGATTGCTGCTATTATCTCATACTTGGATGAAAAAACTTATCAGTCAGGCTTGGATTTTGTTGCAGATACAGATTAACATTTAGCTAAACAACAGAAAATACATGGTGTTTCATTTTTATTGTAGTTTCCCGGTGCTGAAAGATCCAGATTGATTCTTGAAACCACTGCCATGGATGTGTGTGTGTGTGTTATGTCCCAGACAGAGTTAGTGAATGCGGATCACTCTGGGTACCACCCACGCTTTCATGATGAGTGTTTGTGTCTGAGTGTGTACACCTCAGAGAATCAGCCTCTGGGGAGCCAATCAAAGCGCTACATCAGGTGATAATAATGATTACAAGCTAACAAACGCTTCAGTTGCTAATGAGACAAGTTTATCTTCCAAGTCTTGTGGAAGGTTTTCATGATTCAGCCAAGAAAAGTTACCTTTAAAACTAATTAAAATCTCATCGCAGTACATATAAATGTCCATTTCAGCATTAGCATAGCCCGACGAAGAACGGTGTAACAAATATACCTGTTTGCTGTAATTACAGTCAGTTAAGGAGACATAGTTTGTGCCTGGAAACAGAGGTTATAACTGCTGTCCAGCATAAAATGAGCCTCACCCTACAGAAAAAGATTTTCAAAATGAATCCAACATGTGTAACACCACTGGACACAGTTGGACGCACAAATGAAACTTCTACCTGAAACTACATAAACTCCACTGGGTTCAGATTTGCTGTTTGTAGCATCAGTAGCAGCATGACATTATTGCAACCAAGAGTTACAACTATTTGCTAATTTGTAACATAACTGTATTTATTTTATTGCCATCCCACACATTTGCAGGCACACTTTTATAGTGTGAGACTGGTCCTTAAAGCCCAAAACACACTTCAGACTTGTGCAAACAAGTCAAGATTACAGTCCAAACCACCTCCAGACAACCATAACAATAAAGCTTTGTTTCTTGAAGAGCCCCTCCAAAGAAAATCAAGGTTTTCACCTTGTTAACGAGTCCATATGGTGTATTTTACATACTAGAGGGCACATCATGAGTGAAATAAGGAGTCAGCATTATGGCTGAAAATTTCCAACTTATAAAAATGCAGTGTACGAATGACAGTGTGAAAAACACAGATTTGGTTTTCTGGGATTTCATACGTAACAAGACTAAGGAACCAGTTCTGTCATCTTGCAGGGTGGGACTTCAGAATCTGTTTCTGGTTCCAACATGTATGGCTGACTTACTCCAATATTACAACTTGTCATCATGTAGAGTAGGTTAAAATTGTTTGATCAGAGTTGCAGGGGAGCTGGAGTGTTTGAGCTGCAACAAGTGAAGAGAGGTTGATGGAGGGACAGAGGCAGGGACTTCATAGATCTGCACATTCTGAAGGAAGCCACGATGTAGAGTCATAGCAGAAGGTTCAGTGGACCGATACATGTATGCCACCTGTTGCCCACCTGCTTGCAGACCAATGCAGAGTCAGCACAATCATTTGTGAAGGATGTTCTTATCAGGTTCTGATCAGACCGAGATCAAAATATCACTTTATTTGGGATGATTATTCCTGAGACAAATATCCAAATACCCTGATTACTGACTGTTAATGGGAAGCTGGACACAATCAAAGAGCTAATGTTATACACTGTCCTTTTTATAAGCTACTGGATGATTCTGCAAAACACTCAATCACATTCAAATAAAATTTCAAGATTCTTATTTTCTGGCATATTTTCATGTCACACAGTTTGGTAGATGTCAAAGAAAGACTGTAGTTTCTTAAAAAACCTTTGATTTCTTCCTGTAAACTGCTTTTGTCTTTGAGTTTTCGACTGTTAAGGGAACTATTTTGAAATATGATGGACGTCTTTCATCTAGTGTGACATTTTCTAAACTAGGAGATTATGGTAAGAATACTCAACGTATCATTCACAGATGAAAATAACAATTTGCTGCAATTGTAAATGACAGGCATCAATATTTCAGAATACACTTCTGTTAAAGTCCAGACAGAAATGCAGAAAGTTTCCCTGCAGCACCAACACCTTCATATTCTACTCACACATCAGCTCTGTGTGGATTCTGCCTGTATCTATCACACACAGATATTGTGAAAGGACTGACACCTGTGTAGGAGGGTGGCTGTCAGTCGTCTCTCACCTGAGTTCATCTCTCACCTTCTTGATGGAGGTGAGGCTAGGACACTTTTATCTGCTCGCCAGAGATTAAAACTAAAGGTGGAGGAAGGCTTTCATCAATAGTTTATCAGGGTTAACAACCCAATGATCCACAGCCTGAGTGCCTGAGGTGGAGTCACAGCTCATCTCCTCAAAAGGGGGAAGGTGTGCATTTGTTAGACAGCCATGAGGTCTGAGTGTTATTTTCCCTGTCTGTGTAAAACCAGGTCTGGAACTCTGAATCTGTGGTTAAGGGATGCACATCTTTCAGGTCACAGCAGTGCAGGGTACTGAGCTGCCATAAAGCCAAATACTCCATCATCCTCCCAGCATATAAAGCTGTAAGATGCCTCACGATGTTATTTAACTTGTTTGCATTATTTTTGTATGACTGTCATGATGTATTAGTTAGTACAAATATATGCACCTTAGCATGTGTAATATTCTGCTTTCTATTGTTTTCTAATTGCTTCCAGTGCACCTTCACTTATGTAAATTCATTTTAAATTCTGTACGGTTTTATTGCTTTATTGTTAAGCTTATTAGCTTATTGCAATACTGCCATCTTTTTATTGGCATTTGCATTGTTTTCAAGTGAATGTATTGATTGTATAAACATCCCGCTCTAAATGTCCTGCACTATGTGAACTTTGGACTTTTAATACATAAATTGTCATATAAGATGCTGCTATGTATGTTTGGCATTGAAGGTTGTGTGTAACAGTGACTGACCCCAAAGTAAATTTGCCAAAAGGATATCATAGATTCTCTTAATCTTTGATAAACTGGATTTAGGATAAAACGATTTATCGGACAGGCAAAAACATGTCTGTAGATGCAGCTGCAGACCTGAAGTAGCACATTAAGTAAATGCTAAGGCTAAATTTAGCAGTGAACCTTGCAAAACTGTACAGAGAGATTTGGTGTTATCACATGAGCTAGGATATATAGGCTAAGATAAATCCATAAGTACAACTTCAGATGTCATCAGGCACCCTGATCTCCAAAGATTGTCGTCGGCCATTAAAAAACCCATATCTGCCAACCTCTGACCTAGATGGACCAACATGCAAAACAAAACAAGGCACTAAAGATGTCAAACTATCAACCAAACTGGAGCAGACAAAGTCAGAAGGCAGCCAATAATATCCACAGGATAAGCAGCCTGAGTCAACTGTTCATCTGGTACATGAACAAACTGAAGAGCCCTAGGGTGTCGTCCATCCACCCCAACCTCCTCCCTCTGAGGACTTTGTGGCTCTACAACAATGTCAAACTGTTTCCTCCCATATAAATATTTTGCACACGGATGCATCACGAAAATACTTTTCTATTGAACAACAGTAAAATCTGACCTGACAGTTTGTTGGAATTTGCAGCAGCTCACACCAGAGAGGGAAAAACATTTCTGAATTTCTGAAACATTGATGTTAGTTGAAGTGACTGAACAAACATCGACAGTCACTGTTCAACTTGAAGCAAAGGAACAGTTAAGTCTGTATGATGGATCTGCTGTTTCAGTGTGTGAGACTCAATATGATCTGAAATTTGATTGTTGTTACTGTGTTTCTTTGGAATTGTGTGAATTTGGATTTTTTTTCTTTGTGTTTAAACCTGTAAAACCTTTAAACCTTTAAACAGACTTCGCACATTTGATTTCTATTTTGTGTTGTGAAAGAACAAAAAAAAACTTTTAGGCTCTTTGAAGCAAACTATGTGAACAGGATTATGCCATTTTTCAGACAAGGCAAAGACTACTTTGGACAGGTTATTCATTTTATCCACCATTTGACTAAATGTACCTTTTTTCAGTCAGTCTGCTCGCAGCACAATGTAAATACCTCTTATCTCTTCAGTTAGTGACGGCTCATTGTAGTGTTCAGATTTTCTGGAAAATACGTCTCACTCATTTCAAAGTGTAAAAAGGGAAAGCACACTATGTATCTAGCAGAAAAATGTAAGAGCTGCGGCTAAAATCATTGTTCAGTCAACCAAGTCATCATTTGGTCTACTAAACCTGAGAACAGTAAATAATGTTTATCACAGTTTCCTGGAGCACAAGGTGATGATGAATCATGGTAAATGTCTGACCAAAACCTTCGAAATATTTGCTTTACCTTGATGTGAGACAAGGAAACGCAGCAAATTCAGGTGAAACCATCATTTATTTGGCAGTTTTGCTTGAAAATGAATCGTTCATAAACTATTTGGTGATGAAGTCATCAATTAATCATTGCATTTTTATTTGTTATCTTCCCAGTTACGCTGTCAAATATTCTTGTTACATGCGGTGTGTGTTTACTATGTTCTTGTTATATACTGTGTTACTGTGTCAATACCTTGTTTTGCGCTGGCCATTTTTCGTTGGTGTTGCTAATCTAAGCTTAGTTAAACCGACTGTTATCTGGTTTTGCGAGGACTTAATTTCATGTCAGACTGACATGAGTCATCAGAGTTTTAAAGAATCAGCCTCTTTGGCTCAGTGAGAGATAAACTGCACTGAACTTTGGAGAGTTTCGGCACATTTCTCATTGATTCTGGTGTATATTTACTAAATACACATCATATAATGCCTGGTTCTGTCTGAGGTTTTTTACCCCCTCCCTATTTTAGTTTTTTTTTTGGGTTCCTTCCCACCGTTGCTGACTGCTTGCTCATAGGGAATCCAAAGGCAACTTTGGATTGTTGGGTTCTCTGTTCTCCGTTTAAAATTCATAAGGTCTGTACCTTACTATGTTAAGCGCTGTGAGATGACATGTTGTGAATTTGCGGTATATAAACAAAATTTAAATGAATATAATGTGAAATCAAACATTAATGGGAAACAGACTGATAAATCTTATTTACTCTTCATATAGTATAAATGCAGTCGGTGTAAAGACCACCTGCTGGAAGTGACCCAAGATGACGTCCAGACAAAGTGTTCCGGAAAAAAAAAAGAGTGCAATTCAAAGATCCAGTCATACATGACAACCAGATGTTAGCAATTATAAGCAGTTGTAAAAAGTCAGACCTCAGTGACCTTGGTTGGCCAGGTGAGTCCAGGCCAAAGCAGGCTATTAGTATGTGGTGACCTCATGTAACACTGCAGTGGAAACCAGGCCAAAGGCTAAAAGCCGACCCACCCTCTGAAGCTCCCATGAGTTTGGGGGAAAGAGCTCAAATCTGTGGAAATTGGAACCAACACAAGACACGACACATCTTCCAGCGACTGCTATTGGTCTATTCATTTTGTGTATGTTGAGATACATGAATATTCTGGCTGGGAGGTCATCCAGATAGTCAGGATTGCACTCATCCTGTGAGGTCATGTTATCTCAACACTGCAAACTGATGCTGAAATGTGGAAAAGTCAGGATGTCTTCAGGATGATCTTAGTTCATCCTTTTGAATCCATGAATGTTTGTATTAGTGCCTTTTTTTTATAGCATTTTCAGCCATGGTAGCACTGCGGTTCAGGGGCTGAAAATGTCAGTCGACCTCATGTCCAGAGTAAAATC
Source organism: Chromis chromis (assembly GCA_900302755.1). Lineage (NCBI taxonomy): Eukaryota > Metazoa > Chordata > Actinopteri > Pomacentridae > Chromis > Chromis chromis. The sequence continues at coordinate 7,841 of OMNN01051904.1, read as the reverse complement.
ATGACAAGATGACATGATTTTTTTTAATGACATTTCTCAACATCTACTAGAGGGTTTGTCATGAAATTTGGCTATGACATCCATGCTCCCCTCAGGATGAACTTTACTAATATTAGTGATCCTTTCACTTTTCATCTAGTGCCATCATCAGGCAAAAGTTCAGCTTATCCAGCTCTCAGTGAACTTATACTCATTTGCTGAATGCTCAATGGAATAAGCTACCGATATACACCAAACATCACCATGGAATCATTACTATCACACTGACCACAGTGCCCAGCTTCAGCCTCAGTGAGCTGCTAGTGCATCGTTTTGTTGATGACATCCAGCTGTACTGACTCATGACACGGAGCGACAGCAGCAGTCTGGTCACTCTGATTAACTGCCTTAAGTGCCGGATGTTCCAATAAATCAGAGAATACATTCTTGGGTCCTCCCAGCTTAATCCAGATAATTTTTTGTCAATCACTGTAGATAAAAATTTGGCTGTGCTATTTGACTCTGACCCTTTACACTTGTATAGTCATGCTTTCGCCAAATTATGTATTTTCTAAGCTCCCTTTCTCAACTGCAGTTGGTCAAAAACATGGCAGCAAAGATCTTAACTAATTCAAGAAGCCCAAGCACATCATCGTCCTTCTCGCAGTCTCATTTCAGTTACAGAATTTCACTGTTAAGATGAAAGGCTAAATCTGGGTATAAGTATTTTATTTGTTTTATTCATTATTATCTCATAAATGTGCATATTTATGCCTCAGTTTAGCTCTGTGAGGGAATTTGAGTGTTTTGCATAACTCAGAAATGTCAAATAAGCCCAGCCATTCAATGTCAGTTGGGACGTTTTGCACATTCTTTGCTCACTAAGCCCAGGGGCGCTCCATATTCACATTAGAGCCATTTAGTGAGTGCAACAGCAAAAGTGGCTTCAACTGCACGATTTAGCCTGATTATAACACACCAGCAGTTAGAAGGTCAAGGGGCAGAGGTCACGTCATCCAGACAAGATGAAAATATGGCTGTTTTAAAGCAGGAAATGACATTATCCATGTACAATGTCCTTTGCTTTAGCACTGTTTGTCCGACTCACAGCAAATTGAAACTAAGCACTGCATTTGGTATTTTAGTTGGCCCATTGCAACTTTGACTGAGTTGACTTTAACATGTTTAGCTGTCACCGCTGTCAACAGACTGTAAAATGCAGAGAAGTGACAGCTGTGTGATGTCAAAGTCGTAAAAAAAGACTGGCAGCAATAACAGAGCCATCAGGGCGAGAACATAAAATCAGCTCCTTCTTCACATTCTCAGAGTTACGGCATCAACTAATACCAAACTATAAATTAAACACAAATGGGCCTTAAGGGCCGAGAAAGCAAATAGCGAAATGTATTTCATTAATATCTGTGACGAGAGTATAGTTGGTGGTTTAGACTGTGGTCATCGCTGACAGCTTAATGCTCTGTTCACTGATCTGTGACAAAAAGGTGGTAGGGTTCAAATTCAATAGTTCAAGTCAACAGTTGCTGCTTCACAGATGAGAACAATATCTTTGATTTGTATCATGTTAAACTGAAACAGGGCAATATTTTGAATGGCTTATGGGGGAATAGCAGCACCCAGGCTTCAAATTTTTTCTTGTTTCCAATCTTCATGTTAAGCTAAGCTAATCAAATCAAGTCAATCACCTTCATAAGTACTGCAGGAACTTGTGGGAAGACGATGTTGATGGATAAAACTCAGAAGACAAACAGTCATTTCATCTGCTCTTGCAATGTCCTCATCAAGTAGCAATTCTCTCTTAACAATGTTAAATTCACGATACAGGCCAACATAACAAACCCTCCTTTGCTGTATTTCCTAGGTGCTCATAGAACTGGAGTTACGTCCAATAACTTGTATTTGTTGTGTGAATTTGGGGTTAAAGTGGCGTTCAAGCTGTCGGGTCATGCTATGGAAAAAAATGGACACATTGCATTGTTTTTACCCTCACCCCAACCAGTTGAGGCAGATGGCTGTCCTCCCTGAGCCCGGTTCTGCCAAAGGTTTCCATCTGTTAAAGAGGAAGAGCTTGCTCAAACGGAATTGTTTGGATTTGATGGGTTCCTACCTTTAATTTTATAAGGAATCTACCTTATTATGTGAAGTGCATTGAGATACTGTACATTGTGAATTGGCGATATATAAATAAAAGTGAATTCAATTTAATTGAAACAGAGAGGATTAAAGTCCTGACTACAGGGCCGTTCTTGTAATCGTTCATGCCACCTCGCACCTGCTCTGAGTTCTAAGTAGAGTTTTTCATGACTCTAGCTGGATTTTAGGGTTCATTGCCCTGCTGTCGGACTAATTTGGTTTCTAAAGCCTCTGTATACTAACGCAATGACCCGTAATTAGGCACTCAGTGGTGTCAGGTAAGGAAAATGTTATCTGCTTTTTAATCATTCCTTTCTAGATTTGTACAGCTTCATTGTGGGTGTTGACCTGCCAAAGTGGTTGCTGGAGTACATCAGAGTGACCTTCACTCACAAGTCAAAGTCTCCTCAGCGTTTGTTTGGTTGATCTTAAACTCCAGAAACCTTCAACAGAAAGAAAGTCATCCCTTTGTCTCAAGACCAGCAGGTGGTCACAGCAACGTGTTTGAATAACTTTACATGGCAGCTGCACATTTATTCTGTCTTTGCAGATCAAACCGATGAATTATTAAACACATGCTGGAATGAAATGAAAATAGTACAAGGTGGGGAAAGTAAAAAAGGAGAGAAGTTTTAGTCTCACTGAACTTTTAATTAAAAGTTTTCTATTCTCTCTTCATTTGAAGTGAACTCAACCCTTCTAATACTACGAAACACAGCGTGCGTATCATAAATATTTAAAACAGAGAGAACAGAGCCCGATTTTAATTTCAGCGTTCAGCTTTGTCGTGTCCAGCACTGCAAATTCATGCAGCTCCTGACATTAAAGAAAACTCGCCTCTTTGTCAAGTCATGCGTCTTGTTTCCTCGTTTCCCCTCCTCCCGCCTCCATCTCCAGTATGGAAATGGGAATGAATGACAAGCGGAGCGAGGTCAGCGAACAAGGCCTCGGACACGACCACATAAAGACAGCGATTCATGTGTCTGCAGAGCTGGACGGCAGCCTGCAAACCCTCCGCCTCGAGTCAGACATTTTGTGTCCCAGAAGTCCTGGATCACACACTCACACTGAGGGTTTCACACCACAACAACGGAGCAATCCACCTTTAAATGGAGAATAAGTAGAGTGAGGTAATGGTTCACAGCAAACTTTCTCTGCCACACCCCGAAGTAGAAAGACTACCAATCCTTCCATCCCACAACTAGGTCAGTTCTTATAAATAGGTTAATAAGAATAAGTAGCAAAGAAGATTATAATCAAAATTAATCAATACAATCAAAACTTTGCTCAGCCTGTTCAGTGTTTAGAGACAAAAAAAAAAGATCTCCCACAACTGTGAACTCCTATTTTCTTTACTTGGGTGTTGACAGAGGTGTTTCCATCGTGAGCATCACCTGTTTTATTCATCTCCCTTAAAGATCTGTCCATCTAGTAATTGTGAGAATTGAGGAACCCTCTTCTGTGAGGGGAGGAACATCTTCAAGAACCAAAAAATAGGGGTCAAGCTCCATGAAGGTCTTAAAATTACCAAGATGGGATGACTGAGAATCTACACAGACTTGTTACTACAGGGTTTACTAGTTAAGACACCTCTTACATAGTTACTTACTGCAATCCAATTTGGAAAGTCATTTGTTTTAAAACCGGGTGGAAGTTACTAAAAATGTAAGAAGATCTTTTTGCACCACCCTTAGTGATGCATTTACACATTTTACGACTGCAGCAACCTGAACCTGGTTAGAGATATTTTCAGTTAGGGTTTTAAAATCCAAAAGTAATGATTAGTTTTAGCTTTTTTCCTGAATAACTTTTTTTCAATCCTTTGCAAGATGTCTCACAGGAAAGCAATGAATCATTTGCTCTATGGAGCCCATTCTTTTCTCCTGCTGATCTTAATCAGAGATATTCATGATTTTCATCCATATTTATTCTGCTGCGTTGGTGTTGTGCTGAAATCTCTACATATGTAATTAGCCTGTCAAGCAGCCTGACTTTCTAGCACTGTTTTCTATTCTATCAACTGTGGGGGCGGAGGGCAAAGTCATTCGGGGCTCTTAAATTTTCATAGCGGTGCCCCTGCCTCTGCAGTGTCGCAATTTTAGGAATCCTTCAGCGCTGGTGGAGGTCTGAGCTCCACACGGGGCGTTCTGGTTTCCAAGTTGCGGCCAAGTTCCTGTCACACATGTGGCTGTAAATCTGTGAATTATACTGTGTGTGTATTTACATAAAACTGCTCCCCTCCACCCTCTCAAAACATTTGTTCAGAATAATGAACATCAAGCGGTAGTGTGTGAGATGCATACTTTGGAGCAAATAGGACTTTAAAGTAAAGTATTGGTTGATATATGGCTGTTAAAGGGCAAGGAGCATGATCAATGCATCAGGGTGGCATCTCTCCTTTTCACCCTGCTTTGGTCTCCACCAGGTCCTGAGAAAAATATTAGACTCTTTAGCTGCTAAATGCTCCACTGAGCTCTTTAACTAATCACTAAACTGTGTTTGTATGCTGTTGGGTGCTGAGCAGTTCATGTGCAATGAATGTATCTCTGTAAATATGGTGCAAAACCAAAACTAGGAGCCACGAAGGCCAAAATATCCAATAAAGCTGCACAAAAAGATCTATTGCCATCCACTGTGATTTTGCTGAACAGAAAGTAATACCGATTTCGTGGGAATCCTCCATGTGAGTAAAGAAGCCATCCATGTTCAACTGGAATGGGCATCTCTAAACTGAGATAAGGGTCTACAAAACCACTTATCAGGTATTTATAACACAGTCTTGGAAACTCCCCAGAGAGTTTTACCACCATTAACATCTTGAGTCACCCTCAACCTGGCAGTTTCACAACCACCCACACCTCCAGGTATGTGGCTTTTGGGTTATTAATGGGCTATTTGCCATGTAAGTTGGGGCTGACAGTTTCTATCTGGGACTACCCACTGGTCAAAACTGAAGAAGCCTCTTGGTTGTCAGGCCTACAAGTACCAAAAAGAGAAGTCCAGTAGACTGCTACTGAAGCTCTTAGGAGTAGAGACAGAGTGTGTTTAACCCTAAACTATGATCTTTTCCAAAACATAACCAAGCAGTTTTGATGCCTAAACTTCACCAAACAGCAACTGAAGACACAAGAACAACACTTAAACAATGATAATGGTGCCACACCAGACTCAAACACCAGTCTCCTAGGTGAAAGTCACATGACTTGTGCCACCACTGTCCATCCAACTTCCTGATGTTGACTTTTGTAACTATTCTTAAGTGGAAGCACTCTTTTCTGTTGTTTCAGCAACATGGAAACATCACCATTAAATGAGGTGATAACAGGGTAACCACTGGCGATATCTATGGGTATGGTAATAATTGATAGCAGCATTTAATGGACTGACTGATTGATACAAATATTTATCTTAGAAATGTAGAAATTTGAGAACATTATTGGACATCTTGTTAACTTTTTTGACATTTTCAAGGCAAAAAATAAATGTCACCAGAGACATTGATTTGATACCGATGGTAGATGATAACCAGTTGTACACAGCCACTGCATCGGCCGCTGTTCCAACTAAACTGCTTCTACTTTCAGAGGTGTTGGTAGGTGTATTTTTATACTTGTGGCCAGGGTTCCCTTCTGTTTCCAGTCTTTATGTTAAACTAGGCTAATGGCATCCTGACAGCAGCTCTGTACTGAAAACACATCAAACCGATATCCATCTGGACAGCTCAGTCTTGGAAATAAAGAGATTAGTGGATTTGTATGATGTTCCAGAGAGCTTCAACAGAAGGCAAATGTGAAAGAAGGAGTGAAGTGAGTAATGGAGAGAAGGACAGGCATCTATGTTAAACTGGAACAGCCATCTCTAAATAGAGGAGGGCGTGCATGATACCAATTATCAGGTAGTTGTAATGCAGTCTTGAGGTCTTCCCTCACTAAGTTTCACCCTTATTAATATCTTCAGTCAACCACCACCCTGCAGTTTCACAACCATTTACACCTTGATACATGTAAATCTTTGGTCATTAATGGACCTTGAGCAATGTGAATTATATCTAAAACTTCCCTTCAGATCAGTCAGTTAAAACTGAAGAAGTTTCTTAGGTGAGAGTTGAAGTGTCCAAGAACCAGAAGTCCAGTTGCCTTCTACTGAAGCTTTTATGATTACCGTGACCTGGATGACTGAGAAGCTACACAGACATTTGTATGTTAAATTATTCCTTTAACCCTTTATTGAATACAGCTTCCCTCATAAAAATTATTTTTCATTCCCAACAACCAGGTCAAATTCAGGGTTGGCTTCATTACAATGGAACATTTTTCTTTATTTCAGCGGCAATTTAGCCAAAAACCACTCACTCACCTCGTGTTTGTCAGCATTACTGACTAACAGGTAAAATGAGGGGAATGCCTCCGTCTTATCCTCACAGTAATGTCATCAAGATCAAACTAAAGCTGCAGGTGGAGAGATCAAATCTTCCCTTTTAACTTAATTAAACCACATTCCTCTCTGCACTACCTGACGCTCAGACCCTCGTCTTCACTTACTCGGTATTTCACTCCGTGTCCAACAGCTGCCATATCTGTCATTTTATCAGCTAAACCTGTAAACCATCTTCACGTGTCAGGGATCATCACTCGTGTCCGCTGGTACACCTGGGGGACAGGTAACCCCCCACCCACCTCCCACCTCAAACACACTTCCTGTCAACAGGATGTCATTTGACGTCACCCCGCGTCTCCTTTTAAAGGCAGCTTGTTCAAACCTTCACCTTCTGGGAGGCGCGCCGTGTTTTCTGAGCATATCGCCTTCACAGGTTGTGTAACAGCTGGCAGTGACAGATTCCACCTTAAACAACACTTTCTTTGATAAAATCGGACTTAGATAAAGTAGAACCCCTGAGAGTCAGGAAAGCAGGAGACTGTGGGCAGCTTCAACAGTAAGGTTCGCTTTCAAGCATGTTTCTCTTGCTGTAAAATGATTATATAATGACAAATATCTGTGTCTATGTTCAAGTACATCATTAAATCTCACATACTTCAGGGTTCCACGTGGACACATGCCAAGTCTAAAAGCACCTTAAATTACATTCTTTTAGCCCAAAGTTTGGTGACTTTTTTAGGGAAATGAAGGGACTAAGTGAAATACTTCAGAGTTAGACAGAGTTGAACTCCAAACATGTGGACAAAACAATTAGAAACCCGACTTCACACCTTCCAATATAATCCGTCTACACCTTAAATAAAACTGAACATAATAAAGAAGGAAGATCTGCTGCTTTGGACTGATTTACTTTACCTAATAAACTCTGTGCTACGGTGCACTTTAAAGTTCCTACAGGTACGGGATTTATGAAGTATGTGACTTTTAAATAATCCGTCTAGTTATTTGTATTCCTTCTCCTCTCCTTCTCCTCTTATTTAACATCTCTGTGGAATTATTGTGTCTCCAGTTATAATAACACCAGCTCTACACAATGTGCTATCATAACACCCTTAGAATATGCCAGTAAGGACTAATTCAGCCTGCAAGATGCCACTTTAGTACCACTGTGTTGTTCCTGCAGTAAGTAAATGTGATACGAATTTGAAGATTTAAAATTCCCGTGTGTGTCACAATAAGATTTTATGTCTTCCGTGATTTTGTAAGAAATGACTAATGTGTTTTTCATTACATATTTTGTTACTAAGATGTTTCTAAAATGATCAAAATATTGC
>OMNN01051903.1:6686-21859 GCA_900302755.1 Chromis chromis | reverse complement strand
GGACTCTGTCAATCAAACTTGTTCCACTGCATCCTGTTGATGCTTGTTCAGAATGGGGTCTAGGAAGTTTGGAGGTCAAATCAACATCTTGGGCCATTGTCATGTTCCTCAAGATGTTCCTGATTGTTTGATGTTGTTGCCATGTGGTGGGGTACATTTTCCTGCGGGGGTAGGCCAGTCACATTTGGGATTTCCATTTGCATGAGGGAGTGTGCTTGTTCTGGGACAACGTTTATGTGGGTGTCTATGTCTCATCAACACAGATGTTAAAATCCAAGGTTTTCCAACAGAACACCACATAGTACCAATATGATCAATGTTATTCACCTCACCTGTCAGTGGTCATAATGTTGTGGCTGATCGGTGTAAGTCAGGAGAGACTGCATGGTGGGAAATGACACATAGCCTAAAATGAGCAGCGATAACACACGAAACTACTTAAATATTCATATTATTCATACCCCACTTTGTCATAGCAGGATGTGCTTAGAAAACATGAAAGGATCTCAGATGCCAGCTTGAAACCACTTGTTTAAATAAATGTCCAAGAAGAAGAAAAAAGTTCTCAAGGCTCCAGTTGTTTGGTTTCTCCTTCAAAACCTAAACATGTTGCATTGATTTTGAGACTTTCAGGGGCAGTAAAATGTCTTGGGGCTCTTCTTACAGACACATATTGAAAGTGGAAGAGAAACTAGAATCGAAACAAACTAAAGCTCAGTTGGACTTGAATCTGATGTTTTATTTAGAAGTTTAGCCAGAAAGTTCTCAAGGTAATATCTCCGCCAGGGAGATTTATCATAAACTGGCTGCACACACAAGATCAGTTAGATAACAGGGATGGAAAGAGTAAACTGTGCTTCAGTAAAAATACTGTTATGTGATGGAAACTTTACTCAAGTAACAATAAAAGTGGGATGCAGGGAGACAGTAAAGAAAAAATGTAATATGGCGATAATAATGTCTTATTGCATGAATAAGAAATTTAAGAACACCTTTAATCTACAGAACAAAATGCATTAAAATATCAGTGTTGCTATATTCTTGCAGAACATCATCCCTACGTTGCAGTTAAGCCACACTGAGCCCTTATGTCCACAACAGCAGTAAATCCCATCCCTGTAGACAAGCACTTTGCTGCCTGTGCAAATGACTGATTATCACTTATAAATATAAAACTGCCTTCCTTAGTATATCCTCACTAGAAGGACAAAACCACCACAGTGGGTGTCCATAAATGCAACAATATTAAGCTGCATAAATCACATAAGCAGCCACTTTCATAGAATTTATAGAATTAGCAGCAGAATAAACAACTATCACCAATATAAAGACAATGCAGAGATGTAGCTCATAAAGCAAACGGAGAGCTGCACAATCCTTACACAGTCACACAGAATGATACTAGGCAACATGGTGTTTTTTTGCACTCTTCTGGACAGTGAATTATAAGAATCAGAGGGCTTGTTGTTGCACTTGTATCTCAGAATGTCTTTTTGTGAGTCTTGCTCCATGAATCCGCTCAATAGGGCTCTCCGGTCCAATAAAAAAACAACAACAACAACACAACAAGTCAGTGTTATCACAAGAAAGATTAGGTTACATTAAAATGTTGATTTCCCATATTCTCTGACTCAGCACTGCCTCCATCAGATCAATTACACCTCCCTAGATCGAGACCTTCAGGTTTTACACAAACACAAAATATTATTGATATACTACCGAAACCCTGTGAACCAGCATCAGCAGAGCTACAGGCTTTCACCATCAAATAAATATGAAATCCAGTGGTTACGGTAAATTAACTTACCTGCACACAAGTGGCTATCTGAGTATTTTTGGGGAAACAAAGCTTAGCTACACTGCATAAAGAAGTTGTTGCCTCTTTTTGACTTAATGGTAAACTGTTTCCTTACATGTAGCCAAGGATTTTCTTTATATTCAACCTCAGCCTCATTGAAAAACCATGCATTTTGGTCTCTTTTCTCATTTAAACTGTAGGGAAATATACCGCAAAGTAACCATGCCATTGCACATAATGCCACTGAATTGGGTTGGATGTTGTCAGATGCAGTTTATTACTGTTTGTGTGTGTTGTTTATGCATGCTTGACATTTTCGTTCTCTCATTCCATTTGTCCATTTGTCACCTTTATACCAGTTGCTCACAATCCCCAGCTGCATGCTCACGCCCCCCCCAGAAACATATTCAAAGCAGCATCTTTCCACATTAACTCTTCTAATAACGTGCCAATCAAACGGCAGCAGCAGACGGAAACGTGTGAATATTTCAGCTTGCGGTTCCGCCGTGGGACTGTTTAATTATTCACCGTGTTTGGAGGGTATGCATCACCAGAAATCACCACACCACCACCCCTCAAATGCTAAGCCTGCAAAATGCGGTGAAAGCAGATGAAAAATCGCACCAGCAAGACTTTGGCTGGTGTTTTTGTTGAAATATGATAGTGAACAGAAGGTGGAAGGAGAAAAAAGATGGCTAGTGCTTGGTGGAAGAAAATAAGGAGAGGTCTGAAGAGACAGACACCGTCAAACACTGACATGTGCTGCATGAAGAAATAATAACAGGCCTGCATAGAATAGCATCCCTATTTCCCATACAGAGTCATTAAGCTGTGATGCTGTGAAAAGGTCAGAGCGTTTTGTTGCTGCTAGGTTCTGTGGGAATACAGGTGTGTGCTGGCCTGTGCGCGCTGAGGGGCTACAAATGTGCAAGCGAGTGTGTGCACTTCTTGATAATGTTTAATAGCCGCGGGCCCAATTAGTGTTAACATCATCCTAATTACGCTGGAGTGGCCTTCACAGCACATAAACAAACACAGGCTAAAGCTGGTGTTAGCAAATCTACCCCTGAAGTGGTGACCTTATAAAAATGGTGGCGCAAATTGTGAAATTGCATAAGTGGGACTTTTTTTTTTTTTTTCCGTGAATCGTGCTCACATGTCTAAGGAAACAAAGGAGATAACCATAGATGGAAGTGATTAATTTTGTTGTTAATCAGCCTGGCAAATAAGTAATGACTTGTTTAGGCTATAAAATGTAAAAAAAACTAGCGACACAGTTTACGATGACCACTTATTTGTGCACTGTATTCCACTTGAATAAATGAAAAACTCACAAAATGACTTCTCCACTTTACTAGTGCTGCCCACTGGGCGAAATGAGTCTCCACCGACTTCACCTCTCTAGCTTGTTGCATGCACATAATGGCCTCTCACAAAGACCACTTGTCAGAAATGGAGAGAGCAAATCAACACCTCGCACAATCAGTTCGTCCGAGCCAACATCATCCTCCACTTTAGCAACTTACAGTCTAACGTGAAAAAAGACCCCGGCAGAACACTTGACCAGAGGTTGGAGCAACATCATAGATGGTTCTTTAATGAAATGAGCTAAGTGCACTGCAGGGCTAGGATAACTTGTTATTGTGGTACCTAGAGGAGCAGGAGTGGTTGAAATGTGCACAAATAATGGAATAATGATCTTCATCTTCGGCAGGTAGATGGTGAAGAGCGGTGGAGATGATGGAGCAAGCGATTTTGAAGCAAGAGAAAGAGGCTGAGGGAAAGTAAGAGGCGAAAGGGGGGGGGGATCAATGGGAAAGCCTCCTCCCAGGAGCAAGAGCCCAGATCCACTCCGTTTCATTCCCCAGGACTGTATTCCGTAGACTCCAGGGTATCCCACATCAAAGGTGGAGGAGGATGAAGCGGGGAGATGAAAGAACGACATAGTCTGGAGTCGATGTGTGAGGTGCATACATTAAATACTCCGTGTGTGTGTGTGTGTGTGTGTGTGTTGAATGTGTTCTGACATGCACATGTGATGAACTGGCACAGGTCAGTCCACGCAGGATTTTGGGGATCTTGCGAAGCTCGGAGTGTTGACACATGAAAGCTGCTGGGGTGGGATTCAATGTTGCATGACTGCACATAGAAGGTCCATTATCTATTCAAGCAGCTACCATGAACTTGCATCCATAAAGATTATCCTTAGAACGGAAACAGAACAAATATAAGCCCATGTCTTTGAAGACTAAAGGTGGTCCTGCTCCCCTTTGATCTCGTGGGACTGAAAATCTGCCACACACTGCTTTGGTGGTTATTGAACTGAAGAGGCAAAATGCTAAAAGCTAAGAATGGGTTAGATCCCACAGATACAGCTAAAGAGGCAATTGCTAGGGAAAAAAAATCCACATGCCAGCTCCCCGAGGACGCAGGATAGTCATCTGAAATGTCATCGGCGCCTCTGTTCTCTCATGTCGAGTCAGTGTAGAAGTGCCCGAATAAAGCAGAGACAGTTGATTGTATTCTTTTCGTCTCTCTTCTCCCCTCATCTCGCTGGGCCTAGGGGGACTCCTGGGCAGGGACGGCTGTCTGAGTACGCCTGTCACATAGCTGATATTTCACATGCAGGGGTGGTGGTGGTGGTGGGGGGAGCTGGCAAGATGGACGAGTGTGGTGAGGAATGGGAGATACTAAATAAATGACTGTCTGTACTTTGCTGAGAGCCCTCCGATGGAAAACAAATCAAGCCGAACCAATAATGTGACGAGGGAAAAAAACAAGCACGGGAGAAAAAGGGCAACAGCAAAAGGAGATTTTCTGTGCTGTGTCTGGAACGGCAACATTTAGCCGGAGGCATGTCACTTACTCCTTTTCTCTTTCTCTAACTGCCTGCCTCTCTTTCTCCCATTCCTTTTCTTCATCTTTAGCCCTCCCTTTGTCCTCCCCATCCCTTTTCTTCCTCTGCAGGTTGGCAGTCAGACATAGCAGGCTGTGGCCGTTACATAACAATCCATTTGTTGGCTGGCGCTGAGAGACTACGCCAGCCAACAAATGCACAAGCAGCAAATAAGGCCCTTAACTCGGGGGGGGGAAACAAGAATTCACAGATGCCGGTGTAGACAAACAAACAAACAAACACAGACTGTAACTGGACGGAAAAATAAATAGCGCGGTTATTGGTGGAGGTCTCTTCTCCGCTGGTGCGTCATTTAAGCTGAGCAGCCAACTGGACTCTGAAGCAATCTGTTGGGTTTAATAATGTTCTGCTGAAGTCACTGACACGTCTCCCAATGTGGTTTAATTTGTTTGGGATATAAACACCCGAACGGCTGTTACAAATAAGAGCTGTGTATACATTTTCCTTAATGGGAATTATCAATAAGACTAATTTGATGCACGCGCCTTTACTTTCTGCATGTTTAGCATGTAGTGCTAATGTAAACAAGGGGTTTCTGCATATTCTGATATTAAGTCAAGCAAATATATAACATAGGAAATCGCAAGTTTGCCTGAGAGGGCTTTATAATTTATATAGCATGTGACAATCGTTACCCTGAAATATTCCATAAAAAGGGAAATAAAATGTGCAAGGAAGAGTAGAAACAAAGGAAACATGCCAGAAAAGAAAGACAGTACTAGAGACAGAAAGGATATAATGTTGAGCCTTTGTGTCGTTAAAGCAGTTTTAGTTGTCTAAACTTAACTAATAATTCACCATAAAGATGACAAGATGTGATAGTCATATAAGCTGCTTTGAAAGACACTGACAAAAAAGGAAATACTGTTCCATGGCAGTAAGTCTAGGTGCATGGATGGCTCGACAAAATGTTAGACTTAAGACACTGTAAATGAGACTTCTTTAAGCCACTTCCATGGTCATTAAAAAAGCTTAACCAAGCAGTTTTTTAAACCCAACCCACAATCCTTGCATCTAAATTCAATCAAACCATTAAAATGACATACACCGATCAGGCATAACATTATGACCACCTGCCTAATATTGTGTTGGTCCCCCTTATGTGGTCAAAAATGCTCTGAACCATTGGGCATGGACAAGAGGACCTCTCAGGGTGTCCTATGGGGTCACCAGGACGGATGGCAAATCCGTCCTAGTGCCAGGATGGCAAAATCCAAGGTTTTCCAGTAGAACACCACACAGTACCAATATGATCAATGTTATTCACTTCACCTGTCAGTGGTCATGATGTTGTGGCTGATCGGTGCATATTTCGGAGGAATAAAACAAAAATTTGGCACTAAGCACTGTCTGTGGCAAACAAGCTACCTGAAAGTCCCTCCTTGTTACTTTTATCTGAATTTACTCAAATTTATGTCCAGATGTGCATGCCTCAAGCATGTTTTTCCTGCATGCTTAGAGCAGTCTAACCTCCGAACCGCGCCGTTCACATGTAATTTCCTCCGCCCGCAGCCTAGAGGGGCTGCTTGAACCTAAATAGTGTCGATGAATACAAAGACACTGAATTTTTATGAGGGGGAAGGAACGGTGGGGGAAAAACACAGGCAAGTGTTTTTGCCCCGGGCTATTTCCGAGCCTGTCGAGAGTGTTTGGACAATGCATGGCGGCACTGGTGAGATGGGCTGTGGCTGCTACAAAGCCATTTACAATTTCTAAATGTCACAACGGTGTAATTCTGTTAAAGAGGAAGAATTATTTCATGTTGGAAAAGACCAAACTGTGTCTCTCCGGAGCTAAGACATTTGTTCTCATTGCATGCTCATTCGAGTGCCTTTAAGTAACAAAGGACTGTTCACACACTCCGTGGAAGGGAAAGACGACAGGTTATAGAAATGAATTGGAGACAAGATGGCTGAAAGAAATGCTGGGAGGCACATAAAGCGCAAATCTTATTTCATCTTGTCTTATTAACAACAGCAAAGCAGATAACAGCGCAGTTGCCCCCAAACACAAACAGAAATGTGATTTGATGCAACAAGGCAGCCATTCCAGTGTCCACACACTCCAATGACATCCCCGCCACCACAATAACTCCAGTACCCCCAAACAACCCGAACTCATTTCCCGAGCCCGTGCTTGGTGTGTGTGCTGTGGCTAATGAGGGAAATTAGACAAATAACGAACGCGGTTCACCCTGGATTTGAGTCAACACATCGCAGACAGCAGCCAGTCTAGGGGGCCTCACAATGGCAAGGAAATATATTGCTTCAGCCAGTTCTCGCTGGTAAACAAACAGCAAACATTTTCTCTGTAATTAGTGGAGCTTTCCTGCCAAAGCATGGACAGAAACTGGTGATTACAGTGATCACAGCAATCTTCCCCGGCCTTCAAGACGTACAACATATGAGGTTTTCGCTGCATATTTGTCGAATCGTGAATTGAACCTTTTGTCTCCCGCTACGTATCTCTTGATACGAGTTCTTTTTCTGTGTTCCGTCTCTGTGGGCCAAAGGTGATAAAACATCTTTGCTGTCTAAATACAAGTGCCAGAATACATGACATCCACTTGTCTAGGTAAATGGATGTGCAGAAAATAGATGTTAAACAAAGCAAATCCATAGTTAGCTCTTAATTAGTGCTATATGTCTTCAGGCTCATCAAAGTAACACATCTCTGCGCAGACTTTAACATGGTTCTGATAAGTGATGGAAGCTCCAATGGCGGTTGCTTAAAAAAGAAAAAAACAAGAATTGCGCAGATGCTACTGCTGTATGCCCCTCTCGGCAGGACCAAAGGATGTGCCAACAACACTCTAGAAGAAAAAAAAAAAACTAAGCGGATCATTTTCAAACTAGAGCTGATTTTGTACACAGAAAACTCCTGCAGTATTTCCTCCTCCTCCTCTCCTTTCCTTCCACATCTCCTTTCCCTCCCCATCACTTCCAGTCAGCAGATTAAAAATGGGTTTCACGGATGTCAAGAAGTATTAGCTTCTCGTACAGGGCTATGAGGATATAGGGATAGACCTCATCTGGCGCTCTCTCTCGCTATATTTTTTCCCTGTGCACACACCAAAAGTTCAGTGCGGGCTGCTAGGTGGCGCCCACCCTGGTTTTTACATAGTGGAAGTGCACAGATGTTAGTTCGTAAAGCTCTATCACTTTATTTAGAGCTACAGTATACAACACAATTGAGTGCACCCCCAGTCAGTATCAATTAAATTATTGATTTAATTCAGTTTCTTTCATTTTTAGCTAAAACCCAAGAAGAATGAGGCCAATGAATTTGAAAAACATTTCGTCAAAACTATAATTAAAGGTCATATTCAAGAAGCAGTTACATCAAAAATCAGTAGTAGAGAGTTGTTTTTTCTAATGTTCACCTTTATTTTTGATAATGGAACACTCTTGGCCTCCTCACAGATATATATTTTTAAACTGCTCAAGGGATTTTGTTGCCCTATAACACTCCAAAGGTGTTGTATTGGTTCCAAGGCAGGGGACATACTCTGCCACGTCACAGTTTTTTCTCTATTTTAAAACTCTAGTGTGATTGTTGCACTGGAAAAAATAGGTAAACAAACTCATGGTGCCACCTCTAAATTGAATGTCTGCCACACCTTTGGCACCAATGAGGCCCCATATCATCACACTCCCACCTCCATGTTTCACGATCTCACTACGCAGTCACTGTGGTAGTCCTGGCCAGCTCAACACCAAACCACACTGATCCAAAAAAATTTATATGGTTTCATTGAACCAAAGAATCTACTCCCAAAATTCAGTCATCAGGGATCTTTTCATGTTCTTTGACACCATCTTTTAGGATGGTGTCCATAGAAGTCGATTTCATGTCCTTCGCACTGTAACTGAAAAGTCAGTTTCCACTGATAATCCTTGCGCCAGGCCAGAAGCATTTAACCTCTGTCAATTCAAGGTTGAGTAAATAGTAAATTGTGTGCAGTGTCACTTCTCGAGGATAGCCACTGTGTCTTCTGTTACTGGTAGTGTAGCTGTTCCCTAACATTTAGTGCTGCTGTGTTCCTGTTCAGAAGCCAACTGATGCTTTTGTTCGCTCCCCAATCTTTATAGAATCTGACAATCTGGTTTCTTACTTGTTTAGACAATTCCATACTATGTGAATTTAGAAAGTTGTCCTTCTCTTTGGTTGTATTTTGGGGTAAGACTGAATAATTAATGAAAATATTGTCATATTATTGCAGCATGGCTTAGTGCCAATTGCAGGAGCTTCACTTTTTGGATGCAAAATATGTCACAACATACTGTTATTAATGACAAATCATATTCTCTAGATAAACAGAAACATGCTTGTGTAGTACAAACTGCAGCAAAAATCACATTTCTACATTTGTGTCAGTGAAAAAGAAATGCACATATTTCCATTCTGCTACATATCCCAATATCAGTGACAATAATTGCACTATAATTTCGTTTTTTGTATATCGTTCATGCCCTACTTTTGGAACCTGTATTTTATTGATATTGCTCAACATTGTATTCACTTTGTTGTATTCTATATTACTGTGGTTGCAACAATATGAAATAGCTGGCGGCAGGATTGCATGTGCCTGAAAAGAAGAAGAAAAAAACAGTACTTGGAAACTCTTTAAATCACTGACTCTAAATGTCAGCAAGAGGTAATGAACTGACATCGCTGTGAAGAGGTTTCATAGGGACTATTTCTTCAAAGAAAAGCGGTTCCACTGGAAAACGGTTGATTATTCAGAGTGGGGCATTGCTTTTGTGAAAAAAACCCCACAGTGGTGTCTACTAGTACTGTAGGCACAATAGAATCAACTGTAGTGGTCTCCATTGTGTTTGGGTGAACACAGGAATCTCAGAGAAGGACGGCTCAAGATTAAGGCGAAAAAAATCACTAGAGGTTAGAAACAAAATATGATTTTTTTGGATCAATTGGAGAACTGAGTCTTTAAGAAAGGATTAATAGTGCATGGTAGCTGAGCAGTTGTTGGGTCTAGCTGGTCATGACTAGAAAGGGTTCTATAGAATAAGATTAATGAATGGAAACAAACATTACCTTATGTGATATTCTTGGCTCAGTTTAGGACATTGTCTTTGCAACATTCCCTTCATGTGCTACAGAAGGTTAAAATAATGTGTGTTTCAGCAGTAGCAGGTACGTTTTGCAAAACTTAACAGCAGAGACAAAACAAGATATTTCACTCCCAGCAGATCAGGCAGAGGTGAGATTCATAGAGAGAAGAGAAGATGAAGAGGACGAATGAGCTGGTGTCAGCAATGACACAGGCATGTTAGTAGTGGGCGCAGATGGAGAAATGAGATGACATTTTGCACTCCATTTCCTCCCACAGCTGTTGCTAGCAGAGGGGAAGAGGCAAAGATGGACAAAACTGTGCAAAAAAAAAAGAAAAGAAAGAAGAGTTGATGACAAGGGAAAGATGGGATAAAATGTTTCTAACCTGCGCTTTTACCTCTGCCTATTACTTCTGTCCCTCGACCTTCAACTGCTGCTGCTATTCTCTCTTTGTCGTCCCTTTCCTCACCTCCTTCAATCACTGCCCTCGTTTTTTTCTTTTTGTATCTCTGCAGAAGCCCGACACGGACCACACTGTGCCAGCAGGCTCTTCTGGTAGGTATGTGGAAAAAGGCCTTGCTGTTTCTAATGAGACGCCCTCAGTGAGATTTCAAACATCAGCCCTGTCCCTCGCCTTCAGCAACAGTGCAGAGTGTTGGACAGGGAGAGGTTAGAGTAAGAAGGGGAAGGATGGTGGGATTAGGAGGGAGGGACGGAGGAGATGAAGCATGAGATAGAAAAAAAGATGGAGGGAGAGAAACAAGGCAGAGGAAAACATGACCTTTTCTAACCTGGACTTTTCTAAAATCGAACTTTTTTCACTCTGAAAATAGAAAGTTGGGTGACTGCAGTGTTTACTCGAAATAGTCTAAAACAACTAGTTGAAATATGGGCATTACAAGAATACAATTCAGTCCTGAGGCACGTAATCTCGAGCCAAATTCAAGTGTGCTTGTGTTAAAGATCTGCGGCCGCTCTCTGGCTCAGAGAGGGTTCACAAGTACATGATATAACTTGAGGGCAAGACCTAATTGGGCTTGAAAAATTGATCAATGAAATCTTAAAACTAATCTTCCAACAGGGAGACAGTGAAAAGATGTCATTACTGCCGGTGATGTGATTTTCTCAGCTTAAATCTGACTGCAGCTCCTGTCTAATACTGAGAGAATGGAGATTAAAATGCAACAGTGTGGCTGTAATAAAAATCCATCTGAACGAGCCAATCTATGTTAAAACAAGTGAAAAACATCCGTCAACATGGTGAAACAATTGCAGCTTTTGCAAGAGTTCAGAGCGATTTTCTTGATATCCATGAAGCGATCTGCCTTAATTAAAATGTGTGGAAAGACAGAGACTGAATTGCATTTTAGATGTACACGAAGGTGCATCTCAAAAATCCTTTGGATTTAATATAAATGCGTTCAATGTCAGGTCGCTTGCTATGTTAAATAAAACTGTTTGACTGAATGATCCAAATGAAAATATGCAGTCTGTGAGTGGGTGTGACTAAATAGGGTGGCTTTGGTGAATAATATAGCTGCTCACACAAATATGAAGCACTGTAGCTGTGGTCTACAGAAGGACTAAGAGGAGACTTTAATGAGTGAAATGAGAGGAGTGCTGTAATCAGTAGCTACAGTGAGCTGAGGGTTTGCGTGTATAGTCGTCCTTCAGCTTCAGTTGGCTTTCACTGACCAGCCAGCACACAGCAACGCTGCGAACCACTCACTCCACAGCCATCACAAGCTGTATTCTTAACTGAATGGTTGGCTGTGAAATTGTCCTGTAATTTGTCTCCCATCTTCTTCTAGTCTCTTACCAAGGCTGTTACTTTTTATTCGAAATTTGACGATTTGTTTGAATGTAAGCGGAGAAAAAAAATTAGATATTCAAATTGTAGTTAACTTTTTGGATTCACAGTCAGTGACGGAACAATGTAAGGCTTTTTATCAAGTTTTAAAAGAACATTTTTTACCCTACAAGCCTGATAGCTTGTCACCCAAATGAGGCATCAGAGGGATCCGAAATGAACAGAGCAACTATACAGCATCGTCAAATTGCCTTTACTGCTGGCTACAGAGGTCAGGACACTCATCAGAAGCTTGTTGCAATCCAGTATACGGCATGTATTGAATTGGAATTGGTTCACATACACCCAATCAGGCATAACATTATGACCACCTGCTTAATATTGTGTTGGTCCCCCTTATGTGGTCAAAAATACTCTGAACCATTGGGCATGGACAAGAGGACCTCTCAGGTTGTCCTATGGGGTCTGGCGCCAGGACGTTGGCAGTGGATCCTTTGGGTACTCTGGCTTGTGCAGTGGGGCCTCTGTTAATCAAACTTGCACTGCATTTCGTTTTTGTGGAGCTTTGTAGCTTCAGACAACCGCTGTGCAGCCCAGTATGATCGCTAGTAAACTGGTGTAGTGGCCAGCAGGCAAATGGGGGGGATTGAAAGCATCTTTCGATTGCTCTGTCACTGACTCATGGTGGATTTGGAACTTTAAAATGTTACACTCCCCTGCTTATGTTCGACATGCCAGGGTGGCTTTAACAGTGGCTCAAAGGCAACACACAAAGCGAACCACCCCATCTAACTAACCCATTGTTCTTGCACAAAGCGTCCACAGGAGGAGTTGGAGCGCAGGGCTACTGGATGCTGCTCCATCTTGGGGCGCAGCAGAAGAAAACCAGCTTGTGACTGCTCAACAGGCTTAAACAAACTGGATTTAGGTCTTATTAGTCGTTATTGCCGTAGTTAATAACAACTCTGCAAATTCCCAGACGTGATAAAATTGTTTTGCGAGGCAGCACCAAGCCCATTCCGATCCCGCCTGCGGTTTCTTGCAATAAATCCTGCCCCTTAATGCAATTTCAGATCCTTACCCTTGACATGCCAGCGAGCTGACGTGTTTAAAATATAAACATAAGCTCAGGGTTAGTATAAGGTTTACATGCAGAGAGAGTGCACAGGGGGAACAAGAGTTATAGCACATGCAGGGAGTGATTTACAGTGGCCCACAGTTTTGCAGTGACCTACTTTTGATTTGGCAGGAAGGGAGAGAGATCTTTAATAAATGCACCACAGCTCACGCTCTCATTTCCATGAGGTTTGTTGCAACAGCCAGAGGTCTTTCTGGTGTTGACAAGGCTCCTGTCATGTACCATTCTATAGGTAGCAGCTGGCGAGATGGAAAGCTAATTTAATTGGAATGGGTTGACTGCAATTCCAAAAAAAAAAAAAAAAAGTTTTTTGAAGAAGGTTTATTCGTAAGCGATTGAGCCTTTTACAGAGGACTTCTCTGACTAATGAAAGACAGTCTTTATACTCCCATTCGATTAGATGCAGTTGTGCTCAAGTATTCTGTTATTAACCCCACTGGTCTGTCTCCTGTCTGGTGCCATTTTGAGCTTCTGGATTATTATTTAAATTGAATTAAGTGGATCATTTCACAATATTCGTTTGTTTGAAGACATAGCGCATACATCTGGTATAAAATATTCAATGATATCCTTTATTTTGAGCAAACTACTTCATCATCTTTGCTTTATGTTAAATAGTTTTGCACGCTCCCTTGCACCAGATTGTCAATCAGGCTCATGGAGTTGTGGTCTATGTAATAAGGCTGTAGCTGGCAGTTTATTGGCTATAGACATTCTTATTTAAAGTGAAAATTAAGTTTTTTACGTCATTAAAATGTCGATCAAAGATACAGCATGAGTGAAGTAAGCATTCAGTGCCACAGCTGATCATTTTCACCTTAAAGTGTAGAGATAACAGTCTCAAAAACAAACATTTTGACATCTGGGGCCTCTTATGTAACAAACAATCCTGTCAACTTGCAGGGAGGAACTTTACGTATAATTATTTTTCTTTAGCATCAGTTTCTAGCATGAGTGTGGATGGATGAATTGCTGAAATGCTAAAACGCTAAAAAGAATGTTTGATAAGAGGGAAGAGAGAGGCAGGTACGGTTTAGAGATACATCTAAGCAATTTTAAGGCAGGAAGGGATTATTTTCATTAGGGAAAAAAAAAATCGAAATATGCATTTTTGATACACAGAGATGAGTTTTAGGGCTTAAATCAATGTCCTAAAACATACCAGGATTGGAGTTTTTTTTTTCCAAATTGGCTGAGTTACTCCACACTATTTCAAAGCACCAGCTGCTAACTGCAATCACAGCAAAGTCTGGTCTAAAAACCCTGCTTTAAAAAAACAAGCTGTTATTACCATTAGTGCGTGAAAGGATAGCACAGGAGTGGAAATGATGAAAGAGGAGTGGGCTGGTCCCTGCACACCAACTAGCGTGAAACATGTGAATCAGAGAGTGACACACACAATGAGATGGTGACAGAATGAGTGAGCATTAATGACAGAGAGGGTAAAACGCAAACGTCCAACAGAGTGAGTCAGAAGTTTCAATTGGAAAGTATCGCCTGTGATATCTGGTTATAAATAACTATACGATCCTTACATACTTATTGTAAACTGTGCGTGGATGAATGGCTCGGAAAGGGGAAGAAAAATTGTCACAATCAGTCAAAAACTGAGTCAGTCCTTCTCTGTTTCATCTCCCCTCTCTCTCTCTCCCCACTGTCTCTCTAAATCAGCCTAACTCTCCACAGTCATCCGCACTACTTGACTCATCATTAGTGTTGCACTAATCAACCGCTGCCCATTAAAATCCATTCTTTCCCCTAGTGGAGGCACACTGGTGACAGGAGAGGAGAAGGAGTGATGGAAATTGGCCTTAATGACAAGCACACAGTGTTTGCTGCATCCATGCTACACCGTAATCAGAGAAAGACAGAGGGGGAAAAAAAGGAGGAACAATGAAAGAGGGACTACCCTACATCGAAGAGAGCAGGAAAAAAATACCACTGACCTTTATGAAATGGGGACGCTTGCCAGAGAGAAAATGGTGGCTGATGCAACTTAGCCTCTAATCTAGAGGAAAGCCTAGCTGCCACCAAAACCTCCAAACCAAATTATAGCCCTCAATTTCTGGGGACAAAGTGATGAAATGACTAATGTCTGACTAAATAATAGTAAGGTCAAAGTGATAAATCAACTTTATGTAGGTCTCCAAACTATCACCTCAGAAGGTACTTACAGTATGCAACAGAAATGAGTACACCACATGCATATTTATCTGTTTATCTGTTTACAACTGGTAAACACTTGTATATATTGTTTTTATAACTTATAACCGGGACCCGAGTGCCAATTTCCTCCACCTCATGTGAATACGTGTGCTGGTATGACAATAAAGAACCCTTGAATCCTATTATCACATACTGTAAATGTCAAATGATTCAACATTACATCACTTTACAGTAAATGCTTTGCTTCTTAGTCTAACAGTAGGGTATT
>OMNN01051902.1:0-18460 GCA_900302755.1 Chromis chromis | reverse complement strand
CACCAGAGATCCCTGGTGATGAACTTTGGTTAAGAGGCACTGTTCCATAGAGCCAGCATCAGCATTACATTTTAATGAGCTGATGGGAGAGCATGGACAGCTCCACACAAGACATCTTTTAAATAGAGAGAAAAAAAGCTGAAGAAAATTCATTTCATGCTTCGTGGCTGCTTAAAAAGCCCCATTTAAGGAGGCTCAGACACATGTATGTGATAAATTCAAAATGTACATTAATATCATTAAAAGAGCCCTATAAAGTTTTTCAATTCCAATTAAAGCTTTCTATTTTGGAAGGAAGCTGGGGTGGTGGTGGTGGTGGGGGGCAGCCTTATGTGTCTTTGTTTATGAGGGAAATTAAATTGTGAATACAAAGAAGCTGTAATTCTATCAGCCAAATATGAGAGCTACTTTGAATTTCTATTATGGCTTAATGCTGAATATTTTCTCTCTTTTTTTTTTTATTTGAGCAGAAGAAATGTGAGATTTCAATGTGTCTGCGCCACACACACACATTTATACAGAGACACAATGGAACAATCGCACAATTGAGAAGCATTTGTTTTGATTTAACTCCAACTATTTCAATAGGTTTGCTTTTCTTTTTTTTAAAGGAGCAGTCCGCAAAAAAATAAAAAATAAATCAATAAGAGCATCACTTTAGTAAACTTGGTTGCAGATCATTTGATACTTCCAGGAATAGGGATTTTTGTGTTAAAATAAATGACAAGAAAAGTTTTCACTCCAGGTGCTTAAACGGGGCTTTCCCAGTTAAGACCCAGGAAAAAAAAAAACACTAAAGACTGGAGCCAAAGTCTTTTCCAGTTGGATGGTTCAGGCTGGGGCCAGTTGTGGGTTTCTGTGGCAGACAGTCTGACCTCAGGACTGTTGACAAAAGAGGATGCTTGATTTAAACACCTTTCCCCTGCATGCATTATTAAATGCTACAGAGATAGTGTTGTACTGCGCGTCAGGGCCACCACAACCAACAAGTAACGCTACCTTGCTGCTAGGCATGGGGGAAAAAAAGAAGGGGGGGTCCTCAATGGCGCTCGATATTATTGATTCAGAAGTAAAGCAATTTTAATATCTCTTCAGGGGATTTTCAGCAACAGCCAGGTCATTAATTCATTCTCCCAAATTGCTTATTCAATATGAAGAACATGGATACCAAATAAAGTCTTTGGATTTATGTAGCACACACAAGTCAAGGGGTCGAATAACTGTTATGGGGGAGAAGTGAAAAAAATTAAAACATCAATATGCGCTCTCTGGTAAGCCTTGTTGTTAGGTAGCTTTGCCTCCAAGGGGAGTTTTATTTATTTATTATTATTATTTGTGACAGTGTCGGATTTATTTCTCTGAAGCCTTCTGGCTCCTACAGTAGCATCAATATCCAAAAGACCTGGATGTGTTTCTGTATAAAACATAAAAGGAGAGGAGTATTTTGGGTCTGATTTTTCAAAATAAAATATGCAAAGAACAAAAGAGCAAAAATCTAAAAGGCTGCACGGTCCTCGCCCGACCTCCCCTTCTAGTGCTCTTAAATGGCTCTCGTGGCACACATGATGAATAGTTTTAAAGTTTACAAATTATTGTGACAGCTCCCTTTCTCCCCGAGTGCCATTCAGATTAAAGGAATCTAATGCTGGCGTAAGCTTGTGCAAGGCAATAAGGAACTATTGCTTTCCTGTCACATATAATTTATAGCTTTCTATTTGCATCTGTTTGCACGTGTGACTAATCCCCAACTTTTTCTCCCCGAGCCCCGATCAATACAACCTCATCCGCATTGGCACATGGGGGCCAACCGGTTCTACAGAGATGTTTGATCTGGGAAGCAGCTATAGGTGCTGCCGATCGGCCCCTGTGAAAGCCCCTCTCGCAGTGGGGGAGACAGAGAGAGGGGGAGAGAGAGGGGGAGCTGATTAGTGTGGGCCAGGTAGAGTCAGTGAAGCCGATCATTGAGGTGAATTGATGTGATTTCATGCTTTGTTTGCAAGATCACTCAGACCAAAAGTGCAATGAAGACCTTTTCTCCAGACCTCACCTTTAAGGTAGCAGCGCTGACCAAGATCCCTACTCGCGTATGAGTCGCGTTTGATATCTTAATCCCACGATATCTCCATATAAGCGGGCTGAAATAAAAGGGGGGAAATCTCCAGGAAGGAAAGTACCAGTGACATCTACTTTTCCTTTTTGTTCCTCAGGATCATCCGAACTAAAGTCCAGCAGCCTTTCCACCCATCTCCGGATGGGACGTCTCTGTCGACAACAGGCCACACAATTGGTAATACCGCAGCTTAAAACATCAGAGTGTAACATGGAGTCAGCACACGTTGTACTTACATGATTTTTTTTTGTTCTGTCCTAGTACCAAGCACAGCCTCTCCGCCTGTAACCAGCGCCTCCAACGACCCTGCAGGATCCTACTCCATCAATGGGATTCTGGGTATTCCACGATCCAACGGTGAAAAGAGGAAAAGAGATGAAGGTAAGGAGAGTTTTTTCCTGTTTCGAGAAAAAAAAATACACAAGCTCAGGTGAAAATAGCTCAAAAAAAGCTAAAAAAAAATTAAACCAAGCTCTTTGCAGCTTTAATGCTATAAAACCCTCTTTGCTGAACTTGCAATTACAGCATTAAAAACCCTGCTTCAGTTCCACTAGATGACCCTTATAAAACACCTAAGTCTGAACTCTGTTACACCGCTGTGTCAACCTGCCAAGGAGTCTTTTGATTTGAAGACACGACCTCCGCTGTTGTCTCCTGCAATTAATCTTTATGGAAGTGATTAAAGGGCTTTAGATAATTACATGTCAAGATGATGTAGCCAACCACCCAGGTCAGTCAAGAAAAGCCGCTATAGCTCTGTGGAGGGCTTCTTTTTTCTTTTTTCCTTCTAACAAAAGTGGCTCCACTACTACTACTACTCCTGCTGCTGAAGTCGTAGGTTAGTGGATGTAAAAGGGAGGGGGGGGGGCCTGAGGCGATATAGATTATTGGTTCTGTAAGCAATAGGCTTCCTTAATGTCACTACATAAGAAGCTGATGAGAATAGCTAAACAGATGCACTCGAAGGCGGGCACGGAGGGATGATGCTCGGGAAAAAAGGGGGGCAGTTATCTCAAACAGGGTCGGGGAATGAGTGCCTTATTTCTGCAGCGGCTCCGGAATGAGAGCTAATCAGAGCACGGCAGCAGTTTACATAGCGTCTTCTTTTGTTCTGGCGTTTTTCGTCGAGGAGCGCATTGGGGTTTTGCGGGGATATTGAGTGGAATTGATGTTTTATGTGCGTGCGGGGAGGGGAGGGTGATGACTAATGACCTGTCAGAGGTAGATTTCCTGGCAAAGATATAAAAACCAGCATGACGTGGACATGGCAAATGACATAATCAAGTCTTTCCCTGTAAGAGATGCAATCGCGGGGGCATAATGCAAACGTCTGGTATTTTCCGAAGGGGGGTTCATTTCCAGTCGTTTCGAGGACCTCTCATATTAGCCGGGGTGTAATGTCTAGTCACTGAATGATAGAATGCACACATTTCTATGCAGATTGCTACTGAAGGGCAAAGAGGTATTAAAGGGCATGGAGAGGAATAAGGTGTGTGTGTGCGAGGAGGAGAGCTGGCCTGTTTTGTGGAGGTCTTCCAGGTGACAGCGCCATGTTTCTACGGCTATTCAGTCTCAAATGATTCCCCTGATGTGCTGCCATTTCTGTGATTTAGGTGCTCGGCCAGCATTACGGTGAAAGAGAAGAAAGCTGTGTGTGTGTGTGTGTGTGTGTGTGTGTGTGTGGATGTGTGTGGGCGCTTATGTGTGTTTGCGTCAGGGAAGGACTTGTACTGAGAGTTGACGGGGGGAGCTTTTGGTTCTTATATACTCTCTCTGAACGGCCAGCTGGTGCCTACCTGGAACCACAGGGTCACGGATACTTTATCTTTCCAAAACATAAACCTCAGGCCTCGGCCACACACACACACGCGCACACGGACACGCACACACACACGGCTGCAAAAGCAATGTCTTGCCTCAAGGCACAGTTTGTAAGAATAGTACATTACATACAATGCTGCCCTGTAGACACAATCGTCCTGTTGCTGTCTTCTTTTAAAGTGCACTTTACCAAACAAAAACTCCTGGATGTAAAGATTTCGCTGCTTGTGAGTCAAACTATTCGCTGTATATTGAGAAATGCAGTCACAAGGTACATCATTTTCGGCTAAATTTGAATGTCATCGCAAAAATAATGTTTCATTTTTTTGGGAAAAATGAGGCCGCAGCCCCAGCTTGTCTTTACCTGTGGTGTATGTGGAGCCCTATATCACCATGCATGCATTTTCTGGAGGGTGTAACTCCATTCTTTGCATCTGTTCAAACAGTTTAGACCTTTTTTTTCATTTTTTAAGACATGTATATGGAAATGATCAAATTCTATGACTGGTTTGTCTTCTTTCTAACCAAACAAGCCTCTTAAATCAGACAATTCATTTTTGTTTTCGGTTTTAAAGCTGATTTTTAAGCGATGCCCCATTTAAACTGCACTTTATCAAACAAAAACTCCTGAATGTAAAGATTTTGCTGCTTCTAATTTGAACCATCCACTGTATATTGA
Source organism: Chromis chromis (assembly GCA_900302755.1). NCBI lineage: Eukaryota > Metazoa > Chordata > Actinopteri > Pomacentridae > Chromis > Chromis chromis. The sequence goes on along the minus strand of OMNN01051902.1, from coordinate 13,850 downwards.
GAAATGAAGCCTCCAGATGCATAATTTCAGCTAAATTTGAGTGTCATTGCATAAATAATGAGTACTTTTATGGAAAAAAAAAATTAGGCTGCAGCCCCTGTTTGTCTTTAGCAGTGGTGTATGGAGCCCTTTATCGCCATGTATTATTTTTTGGAGGGTGTAACTCCATTCTTTGCATCTCTTTAAGCAGCTTTTGCAACATTTACATGAAACAAACTAGACATTTTTTTCACTTTTCAAGACGTATACATGAAAATGATCTAATGCTGTGTCTGTAAGCCTATTGGTTTGGCTTTTCTGTAACCAAACAAGCCTCAGAAATCAGAGATTTTATAGCGTTTCATTGTTGTTTGGGGTTTTAAAGCAGGACTTTCTGCACTTTACCAAACAAAAACTCCTAAATGTAAAGATTTTGCTGCTTGTAAGTTGTCAGTTTGTCATTATTTGCGGTGTATGGACCCTTTTATGTCCATTTTTACATTATTTTTGGGAGTGCAACGTCATTCTTTCAGCTTTTATAACATTAACATTAATCAAACTGACATTCTTTTCACTTTTTTAACATATATGTATGGAAGTGATCAAATGCTATGAGTCAAAGCTTACTGGTTAGTCTTTTTCCTAACTGAATAAGCCTCTGAAATCACTGTATATTGAGAAATGCAGTCATAAGAAACATAATTTTTGCTGAATTTGAGTGTCATTGCAGAAATAATGAATATTTGCATTTAAAAATATATGCTGCAGCTTTAGTGTGTCATTAGTAGTGTATGAAGCTTTAAATTCATTTTTTGCATCAATTCAAGCAGTTTTTGTAACATTAATTTAAACAAACGAGAGCTTTTTCCACTTTTTAAGACATATGTATGTAAATGATCAAATGCTATGAGTCTAAGTCTGGGGTTTAGTCTTTTTTCAAACCAAACAACAGTGTTTCATTGTTGTTTTGGGGTTTTAAAGTAGATTTCTCCATGTTTCAGTGATGCCCCGTTTGCTATTCAGACATATTTTCCTTTGCTCAGTAGGCAGTAGTCTATAGTCAGTTAATGCTTGGATTAAATTTCCTCACAGCACAGTAGCTTGCCTGAGCCCTATTTAACTTGGTAAGCCTCATGATTATTATGGCACAAGCAGTCATTATCAAGGGTTGAAAACACGAACAAAAATGAGGGAAGGGAAAGGGGGGAAGGAGGGGAAGGGGCGAGGGAGAGGGGAGGGCGGCGTGCAACACAAGCCCCGGCGAAATGGATTGGCTGTGTAGCCCAGAGTATTTGTTTTAGGCGGCGGCCGTGGCTCTCTGCCAAGCAGCCAGACAGCTCCTAAGTTTCCAAGTCAGCAGTGCCCTTAAAAAAGGGTCCCCCATTACAGGAGGGATGTAGAGATAATGTAGTGTGACACACGTTATGTACACTGGGTCTCGGCAAGAGGAGCTTCAGGGACACAGGTGTCATAAGAGCCATTAATCTACTATTGTCACGTGTTATTGCAAATTAAAAGTAGCATGTTACACTTGGCAGCCATTGTTGCGGATGGACAGAGTGTGGGAGAGAGGAAGGGGGAGGCGGGGAGGGAGGGAGGCAGAGCGAGACCCCTGGAGATGGTGTCTTTGGTGACCACGGCTGTCCGCACGTTTTACAAATTGACATATATTAGAATTTGCAATTCTGCAGAGAAAAGCTATTACCTCACAGATTAACATCCGAGTAACCCGGCGCCCGCCTCACCCCTGCATCCCACAGCCTCCCCCCCAGTGCTCCTGACACTGTAGGCTTCAGAAAAGACAAAAGGAGAAAAGCTGCTTCTCCCAGGACTAAAAGGAAAAAAAACCAGTTTCTGAATATTTAAGCACAAATTTGCTTCCACGGGTGTTTTTTGTTCGCGTTATTAGCGAGCTGAATTGACCCCGATCAGAAAGCTTCTTTGGAGGTCTGTTGATAACACATGGCGTCCATGAAGTGTGTCCGGTCTTTCAAAAGTCGTATCACACGTCCTCCTTTCAGAGCGACTCACAAATAACACAATCAAACCGCTAGATGACTCTTAATTTAGCTTCTTCTTTTTTTTTTGTCGGCCTTTCTTTTTTTTCTTTTTTTTTGATTTACGAGAGGAACACCAAGAAAGAAATTCATGATAAGATGATCATCATATATTTCAAAAAGCCAACAACAATAGCCAGTGGCAGTCAGAATGGATGTGATTCTGTGCTTCAGTAGCTGTTGAATTAATTATTTCTCATCTCTGAGTGTCATGAGGACTGAACTGATGCGTGTGGATGGAGATGAGTGATGGAGCGGGCCGCCGTCACACCCTGCTCTGTGTATCAGCATCTGTTTTGGGGGGAGAGGGAGAATCAACACAGGAACCGAGAGTGCAGGGAAATGTCAGCACCGAAGTGCAGCCTCCAAATTAGATTAATAAAGCCTTTAAAAGCTTGGGAACATCGCGGCAAATTAATGGCCAACAGTGAGTGGTGTTACCTAAAGCCTTTTGCAAGCTGAATCTTAGGGGTAATCACAATTTTTTTGCAACAAATCGATTATGCTTGGTCCATAAAATAGCCATCAGAGTCTCCTGAACCTCAGATTTTCTATTTACAGTGCTATAGAATTGTTTTTCAATTAACTGATTATCAAATTTGTCCTCAGTTCATTGCCAATCGATCTACTTTTGCAATTTTTCCTTCGTGTGGTCCCTTTCGACTCTAATCACAGATCTTTGGTGATCCATTAGAGGTTCCTAAACCCCTAATTTTTCTATTTACAGTGATATAAAACAGAAAAAAGCAGCAAAAGGCACTTATTTTTTATTAATATATTACCAAATTTGTCTTTGATTAATTGCCAATCGATCTACTTTTGCAATTTTTCCCTCATCTGCTCCTTTTCAAGGCTAATCACAGATCTTTGGCCATCAGAATCTCCTGAATCCCAACTTTTCTATTTATAGTGATATAAAACAGAAAAAAGCAACAAAAGACACTTTTTTTTCAATTAATTGATAATCAAATTTGTCCTCAAGTCATTGCCAATTGATCTACTTTTGCAATTTTTCCTTCATCTGCTCCCTTTTCAATGCTAATCACAGATCTTTGGTGATCCATCAGAGTTTCCTGGACCCCAAATTTCTATTTACAGTGATATAGAACTGAAAAAAGCAGCAAAGGGGACTTTTTTCCGATTAATTGATTATCAAATTTGTCCTCAATTCATTGCCAATCGATCTACTTTTGCAATTTTTCCTTCGTCTGGTGCTTTTCAACACTAATCACAGCTCTTTGGTGATCCATTAGAGTCTCCTAAACCCCATTTTTTCTATTTACAGTGATATAAAACAGAAAAAATAGCAAAATGTGCTTTTTTCGATTAATTGATTATCAAATTTGTCCTCAATTCATTGCTAATCGATCTACCTTTGCAATTTTTCCTTCGTCCGGTCCCATTCAACGCTAATCACAGATCCTTGGTGATGCAGAACAAACATATTACATTCCAAAGACAGTATTTCATTCATGTTTACATAATCAAAACATTCAATTAGAAAGCCAAAATGCAGCTGAGTTCATCCAATTTGATGCAAATGAGTTTTAATTTGATTTCATTTAGCCGAGAATTGAATCAGGCGGGAAATTATAGAGGTGTATTATTTGTGAAATACATAACGGCGTGTTAAGGGAACGAGAGCGTATGTATGTTGACATGTTGTTTAAACAAGGAGCAGACTGGGTGGGAGTAAAGCTCATTCATCTGAGGGGGGCTTTGGTGACCTCGAGGTGCCAGCTCGACTCTAACAAGAACTTAGAAACTCAATTTTCATTGCATGAAGGAGTTTTCGACTTTCATTCTAAAATTGCTCTCTTCCTCTAGTTGAGACGGGCTTTCAGAGGCGAAAGAAAAAAAACTGCTATTCATACTCGCTCCACACTTCATTAATGATAATTGTTCTGTTTTTGTTGTCGCTCAGACTCGCCACAGTCCCTGCAGTTGCGTTGGCTGAAGCCTCCTGCTGGGGGTCGCGACCTCCGGGTGCCAAACCCGCAGAGAGGAGTCTGCTTTATAGAGCTGGTTATCTGATCTGATGGAGGCTGCTCCCTCGTTACCAGAGTGTTAATACACACCGATGTCAAGATGAATACACTCAATGCCAACAGTGATCAATAAGTGACCACAGAGCGGGACAAGCATGTAACGCACCAACAAAAGTGGTCAAAGATTGTTATCACTGCTGCATAATGGGCACGTTTGGAAATGTCCAAATAATGGGTTTGACTTTGCGGAGGTGATAAGTGCTAGTAGACACCTCATAGGCACCTAACACCAACTGCAAACTTCTTTAAATTTAAACATTTATTTATATTTTAGTAAACATTTGTGAATAACTAAGCAAAAATATAAACTAAAGCTGCAAAAATGGGGGGCGCCCCGATAGCCTAATGGTTATGTCGCGTGACCCAAGTGCTAAGGAATAGCGGCTGTCCCGTGTTCGATTCCGACCTTGGGCGTTTACCGCATGTCCTTCCCCACTCTCTCCCGTTTCCATCTCTATCCACTGTCCTATCTAATAAAGGCATAAAAGGCCAAAAATAAAAAAAATCTAAAGCTGCAAAAATGAACACTATTTGAATGAGATTTGGTTAAATTTGATGCATACTAAACAAATAATGCAGCAAATAGTCAGATGTGGAGACATTTTATTAAATTATTAAAGAAAATTAGCAACTAGCATCAATTTTCTTCCAATCTTGAGCACAGATTTGCATTCTGGTGCTACCTCCCTAGTGCTACGTAGCATACAAACACAAAAACGACTTGATTTGATTAGAGAAGGATCATGGTTTGAGTTAAATAACTACTTTATTGAGGTTAGGGGACCTTCTTCGCCGTGGTTTTAATATTAACTACATGGTTTTAAAAGGTGAGGAAGTGACTGTCAGTAAAAAGTCGACTCCTGTGTTAAAATCTGGTGTTTTGTTGCTGCTTGTTGCTTTTTTGGCTCTCCAGATGCACAGGAGTCAAGGCTTTGCCACCTTACACAACTTTTGCTGTCATTTTCCGTCCTCAAAACTGTTTAAGGATGCATAAACCCGACATACACCTGAGGGAACCCTAACTACATGGCTCCACACATGCTCCAAATGTCATCTTCATCACCAATCGTTGCTGATTTGTCAGCCGGGAATCAGTAGCAGGGGAGGGGCAGATGGGACTGTCCTCGGTCTTGAGTGGGAGGAAGAGTGTGCATGTTGACCCAGGATGGTTTGTCTTGTGTGTGGGAAGTGTATTCCGCGGTGGTGAATGACAAATATGGTGGTGGTGGGGGGGGGTATTGATCAGGTGTTGTGGCTCAGGCTTGGCTGATGGAAAGTAATTAATGACTCTATTTGCTTTGGTAGCAAAGAGAACAATTGAGTTTGATAAAGTGACACGAGGCAGCCGTGGTAGGTGAGGGGCCTGTGCAGAAAAACATGATGAATATTCACCTGGATGTGCCAAACGGCGGCTAGTTGTTGTTTGTTCCTATGTAGCAGTTGTGTCATGCTCTTAAAGGACATTTTGGAAAATATTTGCCTTATTTGCTCGGAAGATGAGCCATATTTGTCTGTCAGGTGTGAAGCAACAGTAGTTTTGCATTTGTGTTTTTGGACAAATCGACATGTAGCATCTTACTTTGTGGTTTTGCTTTTGGACAGAGCCAGGCTAGCTTTGAAGCTAAAGCTAAACTGTCTCATGACTGTCTGTTTTATAGCAGATTTCCAGTTTTACTATCATCATAACTATTACTATTCCTACACTTGATGGTAAATAAATATTATTTTAGGACACTTTCTGCAAAGAGCAATGCTTATGCTCTTTTTGCATGGATAGTTTCAACATTAATAGATCTTTTAAAGGGTAAATAATGCACCAATCTGACACCTAAACCTCTCTGTGCGTAGCTCTTTGGAAACTTTTTCTTTAATGCACAACAAAATCAAAAAATTTACCAAGAAACTCATGTTTGACCCTCAATCCACCAAATAACTCTCAGTATTGGACCAGATGACAATACGTCATATCAAATCTGTGCATTCCTTGTAAATTCTGCATTTTTTGTGCTGTAAAAATGTAGTGAACAAGATAATGTTACCATATTGTTACATTATGTGACATTTCTGCAGCTATCAGCAGAGTTGCAGGTTATACACTCTTGTACATGCTCAAACATACACACACATACACACACACACACACACACACACACACACACACACACACACACACACTCTCTCTTTTATAGCTCCTTCAGCTCTTCTTTGCAGAGTCGGGTTCATCCTCTGGCCTCAGCCTGTGAAAAAAGGTCAAGCAGCAGAATAGAATGGCAATAACCCTCCCAAATGGTACTATCACACAGACATGATTGATCAATTGAATTCCATGGCAGAGAAAAATGTGGGATTAAGTAGAGTATTATACGCACAATGAGTTGAGGCATGATGTTCATTTCAAGTTCATTTCAGCTCCCTCTTGCCACCAGATCAGGCAATCAATAGCGGCCTTGCATATCATATATCACCACTCTCCCACTGAGGGGAGAACATAATCTGCCGCAAATTTAGAATGACAGATTTGTAAGGGAGCTGAAGCTTTTCTGGGATCCGGGGAGGAGACCTACAGACACAGCCACTGCAGCCAGGAGGGGGGTGATGATGATGGTGGAGAAGGGAGGGGAAAAAAGGGAGCTATGGAAGGATGGTCTGTAAAGGTTTTAAAGCGTTGCACGCAAGTAACAACGGGGGAAAGCTAAGGCATCCTTCTCCCCAACAGTCGAGTAATCAGGTCAGGAGTCGAGGAGAAAATTCCTGTGTTTGGAGAGCAGCATGATTGAACTAGACTGTACAATTTTATTCAGCCTCTTGTCCTCCACCGCCGTTTCCAAATGGAACCACACGCACCGCAGAGATTGAAAGCAGTATTGAATTGTGAAAGGGAAATTGTGCTTTAAAAAAAAAAAGCTGCTCTTGATTTCAATGAGGGCTTTTTTGGGGGGGAGGAAAGAAAGAGAAAAAAAATCCTCTGGTTGGAATGAAAAGGCGCTGTAATGGGCTAGCTGCTGCTTCTATTAGTACACATGCTTTGCTACAACATGTATATATTTGCAAGTGACGGTAATCCATCAATTACTAGAGGGGCTTTCAGATCATGATGGTGTTAATACAGTGGTGGGGGGTTGCAGGGGAAAAGCCTCTGTGATGTAGCCAGTGGCTCACTACAGCCATTAAGGTGCAGAAAAAAAAACCTGCACTTCATCCCTTACTGTCCCTCCTCAGATCCCCCCACAGAGGTGGTACAGGAAAAAAACATGAGGAGAATATAAAGTGCATAGCTTGAAGTAAAAGGCCAGCTTCCCGGGGTCAGTATCTCGAATGTTGCTCTCTCTTCTTGTAGATGGTTCAGATGGTTCTGGCCCAAACAGTGATTCTCAGGGTAGTGTGGAGAGTTTACGGAAACACCTGAGGGCCGATGCCTTCACCCAGCAGCAGCTGGAAGCGTTGGACCGGGTCTTTGAACGCCCCTCGTACCCTGACGTCTTCCCTACGTCGGAGCACATCAAACCAGAACAGGTTAGTAGCACCCGCAACTCTCCACACTTTTCTCTTTCTTCATGTGCAGCATCAAAATTGAGCAAAAAAAAACAAAAAAACACCTCTGTCACAAATATTCCCAAACCTTATCCGGAAACAAAAAAGCTAATTAAACAAACGTCTGAGATGGCCAAGCAGTGGATTACAGTCCCGGCATGTATAATGCTGCAGGGATCACCAGGAAAACTCCCACACATTATTGATTTTGTGATGAAAAACACATTCCTTGTACCCCCTGTAATTGAGAATAACAGTAAAGCAACATGAAATTAATCAATACCTAGATTTTTCTTCGTTTTTTGCTGTGTTATTCAACTTGCCTTTTGTTGTTAATCTTGCAAATTCTCCCACGTATGAAGCGACGCAGCCTGCAAAGCTGGTTTTATTCTAACATGTATGCACCACTGCAAACCAGCCTCCATCCATTCCTAGTCCTGATATTAAAACCACACTTGCCATCAATCCTCATTTCAAAAATTAAGAGGCATTTGGGAAACAGCCACCCCCACGCCAAAACGACAGCCACAAACCACCGCTTATTAAAAGCTCCGGGCTTATTACAATGGATAACCTTTATTTACTTTCATTATACTATTAAACAACAAGAGACTATTAATTTCTCCCACCAAACTACAAGTCGGACCCATAAAGCAAAAGCAGTCACCTAATTGAGTTCATTTTAATTTCTCTCCAATCGGGGCGAATTACGCAGGTGATAAATCAGTGGGACAGGCCTCACCTCCAGAAGAGGGCCTAATTTGCAGCTAATTACAAAACTGATTTCTACTGGAAGATCAATACCAAAACGAATTGGAAATGACTTGCAATCACAAAGAGCGTCAGGGAGAGTATTAAAAGGCAGAGGGAAAAGGGTTAGACTAGAAAAAAAGGGGGTGAGTAAGTAAGAAAAAAGAAAGGAGGCCGGGAACAGTCCAGAAAAATCAGCTTTAATTTAATGCAATATTAATCAGAGCACTTTCCCTTTATGGGTGCCTCATGTTTTTTTTTTTTTCCTCTGGAAAATGTGGCCCTATTAGCCAGTGTCTGGGTTCTGTAGCGAGGCATTAAAAACCCATTCTGGAGATGCAAAACTCAATGGATTCACCCCTCCCACACTTCTGCTAGCCATTTGGTCATCCTTTTCAGGCCTATCTTTTCAGTTCTCCCCCCCTCCCCTCCTGCCCTTTATCTGCATGATAAAACGTCTGTTTGGCGTCTGAAGCCCAGTGAGAATAGAGGAAAACATCCGACATTGTGCGCGCGAACAGTTGTAGCAGACAATTAGAGTTTATCTGTGATAGTGGCAGACAAGAGCGGGGTCACAGGCGTCCCCCTGTGGGAGCGCGGCCCACTGAGCCACTCACACTGGGCTTTGGACAAACATTGTCAACACTCAGACTCCGGAAGTCTCATCTCATTAAAAAAAACCTGCTAACATCTGCCATCAGTGTCTTTAAGCTTATTTACAAAAGGAAACACGACGATGACAGAGGAAGTTTGGGGAGGGATTATTTATCCATTGAGTCTCTTTAAAAAAATAATTAAAGAATCAGTTCACCTAAATGTCAAAAAGAGATATTTTGTTTTTAGATATCTGCCTTCACCTATATATACAATCAGGGTGAATGAGATTTTGTTTGTGGAGCTCAGAAGCTTCCCAGAAGCATTTACGCACTTTAACATATGTAGTTTTGATTAAAACTACTTCTTAATGAAGAAATAGTGCCTTTAAAAAGTGGGAATTCTGTAAATTATGCAGAGCGACCAGTGAATGCATTAGTTTCTGGAAAGACATGCTCAAAATAATCAATAATCTGTAATATTTTTATTTATTTTTTTGCTTATTTATTCTTTAATTACATGTTTACAGATTTTCAAACTATGCTATATTTCTGATTTTAGCTTATATTTAATCATATTTTTCTTTTGTTCATTGAAAAAAATGGGTTTTGAGACAATAAAAGTAATGTTTTTGTATTGGTACTCAGGTAAATTAGTTATTATGATGATGCTAGTAAGCTACTTTGCTAAAAAAAAAATAAAAAAAAATAAAAAACTTACAGCAGCATACATTTCATTCACCTCTTTCAAACTGCTTTGAGCGGGAAAGTTTCAGAGTTTCATGTCGCTATTTGAATCGCTCAACGCTGCCAGAGCAGAAAATATGTTCTTTTTTGTGATTTGGCTGCACTAGTCCTTTAAGCCAACATGGTGAATGCAGACAAGAAGAAAAAAACACGGCTTTGAGGTGACAAAATGTGCAAGTTGTACAAGCGATTCTATTCAGAGATAAGAGGTAATGAAATTTAAAGGTGGTTTAGACTCCAAATTAAAAGCAAAAAAAAGCAACAAAAAAAAAAGGTGAATGGTGTTTCTCAAACAGGGCCACATGGTGTGTCTGTAACAAAGCAGAACTGCTTTCTCCCTTGGCTGATCAGGGGTAGGACTGCAGTCAAGCACAAAGGGCCAGCTGACGCCTTGGCTTTTCACTCATCTCAAAATCCCACTTCCTCTCAGACAATACCAAAATACATTCATGATATGCTTGAACTGCCACCCTGCAGCATGAACACACACACACACACACACTCACACACACACACACACACACACACACAATGCTCTCATACAAATTTATACTCACACAGGCCTGTGTGGAGCGCTTAATGGAGGAGGAGAAAGGAGGATTTCCATCTAGGTATTGTTTGGTTGTGTAATGATTCAACTGTCCTTTTCCCAGGCTAATGAGTACTCGCTCCCTGCCCTGAATTCCAGCCTGGACGAAGTCAAGCCCAGTTTATCCTCTAGCGCCAACCCAGACCTGGGCCCCAGCGTGTCGCAAAGCTACCCTGTAGGTAAGATCAAGTGCCATACAGTACGCCTTTATGCTGCCGGGCCACAGCTTCAGCTGAGGGGTTTGGAACAATGTAAAAAAAAAAAGAAAAAGAAAAAAAGAGCAAGATGCTACACGATGCTTTGTGCAAAATTGACAAGAGACGAAAATGAAACTGTGTGACAATAAAGGCAAAAAAACAAAAAGTTAAAGTGTGAAGACTTTTTTAATGCCATTTCACTCTGAGCTGAAAAGGTGGTACGATGATGCGATAAAAGCCAGCAGCTGTCCTCCGTCTGCTTGTTTTTTTGCTGAGCAAGCAGGGCGATAAGAGAGATTGGGAGGGGAGAGCTGTTCAGTCACCGCTGGACAAGGACCTTTGGGTGTCAGCACATCAGAACTATGACTGTGTATCAGAACAAGGTCTCAGAGAAAGGGGGGAGAAAAAAAAAGAAGGGGGCCACCGTGCAGGCAGGACTGACTGCTTGTTGGCTGCTGCTGTGTTGCTCCTGCGATTTGTTCACCAGGAGACAGTTTGTGTGTCTCGAAGCCACGAGTAATGTGCCTCGGTAAATACGCTCTGGCATTTCTGCCGCCTAACTCTAACACCATGATCATTTATTTCGCCCTCCTATCTCTCTTTCTCTCCCTCCTCTGTTGTCTCCTCTCCTTGTCACAGTTAATGACTGCCTGGCTAATTGAAATATTGTTTCGTTGTTGCAGCGTTATTACCAAGAAGAAGGTTAAGTTTGCTGAAAGTTTACGATGACTGTTGGGGGGCCTGAGATTAATATACGGAGCTTTTATTAAAATTCATATAATTATGCAGCAGCCATCAAAGGCAACGAGTTCTGAGTGTGTGTATGTGTGTGTGGAAGGGGGGGAGGACAGGGTGATTGAAAATTGCAGCAGCCCTCCTTCTCAAATGATAGCCAAGCAGCCTTATGAGAAAAGAAAGGGCCCTTTTCTCATTAATATGTGGGAGGTAGATTTCCCCTGTAAGGCAGGCCTCCTGAGAAGAAAGGTGTGTGTTTGTCCTTTGTGCACCGATGGCCTCCGCAGAAAGCAGGCCTGGTTGTGCAGGCGGCTTTGTTTGCACCTGGGATATTTTAGATGGTCTCTGCAGAAAAGGCTCTCCTTACTGCTTTACAGGTGCAAAGAGACATGTAGAGGAAGAAAGATGGGATTGTATGCATATCGCTGTGTGTTCCGGTGTGTGTGTTTGAAAAGCACATGACCTGCTTTTTGTATTAGTAAATAAGTTTGTTCCGTGCCCTTCTCTGCTGCTAGATCTCAGTGGAGGCAAAGAAATAAAGCATACAGAGGTCAAACTAATGGAACAAACACCGCCCCGACTTCCACTTGGTAATTACTATTTGGTTAGTGGCTCCTCTGCTTGGTTTTCCCTCAGTGGCTGCCTGTGTGGATAATAGGTGATATTCAGGTGTGTGGTCTCTCTAATGGCTGAGTATTACAGTTTACTTGCCAGCGATAAGCTTACCAGAGGAATTTTAAGCCATGCAAAAAGTAGTAAATTATCTGCAGTATTTAGGCCCAGATCCAATTTCAAATTAATTGTGTCTTTACGGGGGAAAGAACTGGAGATTATGTTCATCCTTAAAATGTTTTTCGAACACCAATTAAAACGCCCACAGTTATTGATCTTGTTGATTTTATGTCCTGGAATTTGCATAATCTATTAAAAATGAATGATTCATGAAGTGCTCATTGCCAGAGATCGGGATTCTCAGTGAAGTGAAAGACTTGAGAGATAGAAATCTTTTGTGTCCTCTGCTTATCCTATTAAGGCTCAAAAGTACCTGCAAAGCAGGCTCAAATAAGAAAGGGATTTAAGGGCATTGTGCACATCATCGAAATTCAGAGGCAAGAAGCCACTTCCATTAAAACACTTTTTTTTCTCTCCCTTTCCTCCACATTAATGCTGTATTACCTGCTAAATAGTCCCTCTTACCCCATAAAAACACCAAAGGGTTCCATGAATGTGTGGATAGGACAATTGCATATTGTGAGGTAATTTCTATTGTTGATATGGGAAGTAATTTCTTTGATGAATTCCCTCCGAGAGATGGATTTCATCTCAAGTGCTTCTTATTCTTGTTCATTCAGACTGCTTAAAATTCAAATAGTGTGAGCCGTGGGTGAATTTATGAATAGCGGAGGGAGGAGCTCGGAACTTTTTCTGTGTATTTTTGAGAAATAAATGGAGAGATGGCCTCGATACGGCCAATTGTCCACTATTTCTATAGAGAGCTTCTGTATTTTCCCGACATTAGTCAGAGCCCACCTGTTTTTTCTTGACGGTTCTTCAGACTTAAGAGCCACCTTCAAGCGGCGAGCGCATTCCCTTGAGCATTCAGTGGGAGTTTTACACGTCTCCGCTCAGTCACTGCATACTGAAGACTCTTTAAGCATATTCCCTGCTGGGCCTGTTAATGGAGGCCTCCGAAGGCTTAAAACCCCTCAGTCAATGACACCTCTCCTCCTCCTCCTCCTCCTCCTCCTCCTTCTCCTCAAGGAGCTGCTTCTGCACACTCCTTTTATCCCTTCCTCTTATTCTCACAAATAAAAAACTTCATCCGGCTACCCACACTTAGCATCCAATTAAGGTGAGTGAGTGCACCCAGGGTGAACTACAGAAAAAGTACCGAGACCCGCCGTTGTCCAGTGAGCAGCGAGCAACGATCAGACAGCGAACCTGCCACCAGTGATGTGTGGCCTCATGACAAACCGCCGGCGTGTCTCCCCACAGGGGGAAACGCCGGCTCCGAAAATTAATGCTTATTTCGTCTTCACAAAAGCAAACTAACCTTTGAGCACACATTTGATAATGAATGACTTTCAGCCAGCGTTTGGGGAATTAAAGCAATTTGGCTCTCCAAACATTCTTTACTTAGTTGTAATTAATTAGGGTGCTGAGATTTTTTGGCTTGTGATAAATTGCCCCATTCTGCATATAGCCTAGAAAATGGAGGTCAAAGATTTTTGGTTGTTGTTGTAGCAAACATGAAGGTGTCCCTGTCATGCTAAATTTAATACTCTTGCAAGCAAAAGAGTCATTCGCAAATGACTTTGTTCGCGTGCCAAATAAAGAGAAGGTCACCCCGCTTTTCTGTTTGTGTTTTAAGAAACGGAGTTGATGCAAAAGCGTGATGTTTCTCGCCATGAATCAAAAGTTTTGGTCTGGTAAAACAACTGCATGATCTCTCTGTCAATCTTGTTCGTTAAAGTCAGATATTTCAAACACTCCATTCCCCCCCTCAGCCACTTCTCAAATTAAGACAGAAATCAACAGGCTTTTTGTTAACAGCAAAACCAACAAAAAATCTTTGAATTGATTTTTTCAAGAGGAGGGGGGGGAGAAAAAGGAGGGCAGGGGGG
>OMNN01051901.1:0-19820 GCA_900302755.1 Chromis chromis | reverse complement strand
GCCTCTATGGATTATTCTTGTTCTGATGCATTGCATGGATGCTTGATCAGATTGGGATCTGGGGAGTTTGAAGGCCATGTCAACACTTTGAGCCCATTGTTGGGTTCCTCGAGCTTTTTGCAATATGGTAGTGCACTTTGTCCTGCTGGGGTGCTTGTTCTGAAACAATGTTAAGGTGGATGGTACATGTCAAAGTAACATCCACATGAATCCTATAACACAAGACTTATCAGCATATAATTACATTATAAGGAGATGATCAGTATTACACACTTCATCTGCCAGTGGTTTTGATGTTGTGGTTGGTTGGTTGATATAAAACATTGTACTGAGACAGATGCAGAGGTGCTCTCTGTAGCAAAAGGTGGCCTCACTGTGAATTCACCTGTGTCCCCATAGCAGCCTATTTGTACATGGAACAACTGTCTAATTAGTCTAATTCAGTTCACTGCTTCATTATCACAGCTAATTATTTCCTGCTAGTATTACATAAATGATCACATGACTTCTATTACCTCATTCACAGATGCACTAAGATGTGTGATTACATATTAGGCTGCCCAGTGTTAGATGCTCAGTACTGCTACAGTCATACAGTGGATGGTGGCTGGCCCACACATAGTAGATTGATTGTTCAGCCTAGTAGGCTGCATTGATTTCTTCAGACTGTAAATTCCACTCTGCAGTTTGAGGTGCCCAGACAGAGAACAATGAAATCATGACTGTTGCCTTCCTCTGCCAAAGCACTACTTTGTTGCAAACTGCACACAACTCATGTGTTCTTAACATGAAAAGTGGTACAACAGTTCAGTAAATTGTATAACTTGGATTTGACCGTACTGTGTGGATGACAGAGATGAATCTGCTGCATACAGACGCAACTTTAAGTCACCCTATAAATCAAACCTGTGTCTCTGGTAGATCATTTGCTGCGTGACTCTCTGACAGCATGTGAGCACACACTATATTTAGTGGTGGTGGAGGCAAGCTATCTCAAAACTGAGGCATGCAGTTGTAAATTATATGCATGCAAGTCAAGCAGTTTGTTTAACAAGTTGGGAGAATTTACACCAGTTCAGTATAATATAAAACATTCACACTGTTTTCAGACAACTGTGTTCCCATGAGATGAAGTCTCTGATTGTGCCGCCTTGTTTGCTGTAAAATCTAATACCCAGCCTTTGATTAGAAGAATGAATGGAAGCACGCTGCAAGAATGACGCAGAAAGTTACAAATAAAAGCATCACGAAACACGGCCAAGTTTTGTCAGCTGGGAAAATTTACAGCTGTATTATTTGATTGGTGTCTCGGTGTCAAGCATACAACCCTCCTGAAACTATAAAGAAGTGGGCTTGCAAGTGGTTGCGTTATGGAAAGATGTGTGCTTTCAGGGGCAGGTTAGGGAGATTGTTATCCACAAGGACACAAGAACAGATTAAACATTCTCATTTGTGTTATTTGCTGGTGGAGCATGACTTGAATGCGTGATAAGTGACAAATCCTTGCACTGTAGATGGATACAACAGCTAAAACTAAGCTGCGTCGCCAGTGCTGGGTGAATTATTAATTTCATATCCATATTAATTTTCTCAATGTAAAAACAACAAAACAGGTGATGAGCCACAGTGGTACTTCTGAAGTGTTCATTTTTGAGTTTATGTGGACTTTTTTTTTTCCCACCTTTTGATCACAGATTGTATGCTTCAGGTTTGGCATTTGGATGTCACTATCTTACTCTTTCGAAACCAGACTTAACAAGCAAGAGGTGAATCTGACTGAGAGCTCAAGGACAGTGCACACACTGGTAGGGTAGTGATCACACGGTAGCCCTGCCCTAAAACATGCCCTGCTTTATCGTATGTTTCACTTTTAATGGGGTCAATATTTATAAAATGAACACCATGCTGTATGCAAAAAGTCTTGAAACTAGCAACTGAGACCATAAACTAGTTAGACAATAAAATGTTTACTGAGGGAACAGATCAATTGAGAATTTGGGTTGTTTTCTTATTGATTTTTTCCACAACCTGATTCATTTTTGCAACCAGAGGAGTCACCCCCTGCTGGGTGTTAGAAAGAATGCAGGTTTAAGGCACTTTTGTATCAGCTGCCCTTTTCATACCTGAAAGTTACATACATTATATGGTCAATGTATAATATATTTTGAAAGTATATGTACATTTTAGGCTCTAGATGAACTAATAGTGTGTTACTTGGGTGGGCAAGTTATGAAACTGCCTGTGCAAAAAGGATGTAGAATATTGTCATATTAAAGTGACAATATTAAAGTGTAAAGTAGATGTTTCATAACTTGTATTTTTGTTTCATATTTTATGTAATTTTGGAAATAAATTATTAAATGAGATTGTTTTTTTTCTGTCTTTGCAAATCTTAACTTGTATTTGGCATTTCAAGACAGACAGACTCCTGGGTTTTAATTCCAGATACTGAGCCCAGCTCTTCAAACGATCTTATCTGCATCATTACCAGGCCAGGTATAGCATGTACTGTACATTCATGCTGTAATGTCCAGTTCATAGACTGTCCAGTTTCCTAGAGAGTGGGTATAAACCAAAGCAACACTGCCACTGTGAGGATCACAACAGTCACTGCAGTGTCTTTGATGTGAAACTGACATTTTGTCTCTGTTTTCCCCCAGAATGGTCAGACTGCTCTGTCGGTGGCAGAGGGAGCCTCTCACCAAGAGATAATTGACCTTCTGAAGGCCAACGCTGAGGCTAAAGCCTCTGAGCCCATGTTTACCACAGACCTCCTCTGAGCCAGAGTCCTCCGAACCATTCCAGCTCGTCGACCACAACTCTTCCTTTTCCATGACCCTCTGCCCACCAACATGGATGGAAAAAGCTGAAATAAATACATGGTGACACCACACAGGACATATGTATATAAGAACTACACTGAAACCTCTGGGACCGGAGCGTTTCTTCCACGTCTCTGCCAACGTGCCCTGTGGGTGTTTATGGATATGCTGCATCAACCACTGAAGTGGACAGACAACAAAGCGAGTCGGATGGATCGATGATTGGACATTGCCATGGTGACAAGTGTGATTGACAAGATATTAAGTAAGACACAGGGTGATAATATAAAGCAGGACAAGGGATGAACAGAATGGCAAGTGGACAGAGAGATGCTCTGAACTGCTGCTTCTTATCATCATGTAACTCTTAAAGCGAAATACTAAGCACATGATCTACCTTTGAAATATAATATTAAATATAACATTATTTCTATTTTTCTTTTATGACATTGACATTGTTCTTTTCATATTTGGACATAAGCCATTATTGAGAACATAGTATATGTAGAATGTTATTCTACCAGATTATAACCATACAAACACGGAAACTGTATTTTCTACTGCACTTTTTTTATTGTGTTTGTGTACAGTAAATAGTCCTCTCTAATATTGGTGTCCAAAACAAACTACAGTATATATAAATATATATATCTCCAAAAGTGTTGAATATGAATTTAAATAATAGAATAGATCCTCTTGTCAAATTTCTTACAATTCAGTGGCTATTTGACATCATTGTACTGTTTTTTGCCATTAGTAATCATGTTTTTTTTCACATATGGGACATGACTGCTCATCATGTGTGGATTAGTGAACAACAAATGGTTTAGTCAGAGATAAAATGTTTCTGTTGGACACAAAAATAAGTTTTTTATAATATATTATATGACCAGAGTGAAGAAAGACAAAAAAGTCTTCTCATAAGAAGATTGTACCCAACAGAAGGTGCTGCATGCCAATACAGTTACTCCCCCTACTGGCTGTCTTGTGATACTAAACAGCAGTATGTTGTAATACTGTCTGTTTTCATGATTAACATCTCTCCCTCTCTTTCTCTCTCTGTCTCTCCGTCCCTCAGTTCAAATATAATGTATGTCTTGTTCGCCTGCTCGTTTCAAATCATGTATGCAACTGCTACAAAATGCACAATGAATGTCAGGCTGGCTGTGACACATTCCAAGAGAAAAAAAGATGTAGCAAGTTTAACTATACTGGCATGGATCATAGGACTAACAGACATAGGTGTTCATATTTCAAAACAGTAAACTGACAACATGATAAATCTACAATAATGTGAGGTCGTTTTTCACAGTCCAAGAAGCAATATTAATGAAATACTACCGTGTCAGTCAGAAACTAGGTAGGGTGAGAGAGCTCGGTCTTGCCTTAATCAGATGACTGTCCTCCATCCCAGAGACACGATGTTTCCCAGGGAGTAAAGTCTTTTTCTGTCGTTTAACACAAACCCGTATTCCTAAAGCGTCGTAAAGCAGGAGTAGTGGTCCTATAAAATGTTTACAATTCAACGTTTCCCACATCGGTGACCACTGCACATGCAAAATGATCAGTCATTTAACTTAATATAATTACATAATAAATAAACAAAATAATAATATAATTTCATTTCTAATCATTTTTATTTTACCTGTTTAAACCGGATCATGATAGCTAAAGATAACCATGCTCTTTAAACTGATCTCTGAACGGGGTAAAGTCAGCTTGAGAGGGTCACTGAAGGTGGAATTTAAAGGGGAATACCACTCGATTTTCAATTTAACTGCCATATCTGTGATCTACAACGATCCAGTCTGCATTTACAGTCAGAAAATAAGTTACTTTTGTACCGAGACAAGACTCCAGAAAACTAATCAAACTCTGGAGAGCTCTCTGGCGTTTATTTCTTACCTACAAATCAAACATCTCAGCTCCTCGTATTATTAGGCATCACTAGCGCTGGATTCCAAATGTAATGATTTGTTTCCATTGTAATAAATTTATATTACAATGGGTTTTTGTTTTGTAGCATGATCTGACCACTGATCCTGCACCAGTATTCTTTTATTCCCAGACACTTTCTAAACATGGCCGCTGATATAGACAAACCATGAAGATAGATTTATTACATAAACTGTATTCATCACATGGAGCTATATGCATTGATTGAACAGTGGCTTATCCTCATTTGTTGAGTCACAAAGTAGCACAGATTTTCTCGACAATGACGCTGCATTTACAGCATCAGTAAATCTCAATTTCTCAAACTCTGTGCAGCAGCTCTGATCACTACTGATTGTCTGTATATTCGAGAACAGAAATAAGGGTCCGTGTAGCTTCCCACATTTCAGACAGCCAAAGGACGATCAGATCTGTGCTGTGAGAAGTTTCTGGTGTATCTGGTCTTCCGTGCCTGCATATTACGTCTTTTTAGAAATCACATCTATGTTTAATCCAGTGTGACCCGGATGTAATAAGATTTCACATCTGGGCGAACACCAAAGAACTGAAATCGAATCTGTCTCACATGGGATTAAATATATATATATATATATATTTTATCTGTTCCTGTAAATCCAGCCAAATATATGTACATACAATATTGTGAAAAGTATATAACAAGTATTGTCTGACAGTTTGCTCTAAAATTATATGAAGTATTTATTCCAAATGCTATATTTTTAAATCATATATAATATACTTATGTATGCATGGACAAATATTCAAATGATACTTCTCATGGGGGAATTTGGATGATTAAAAATTATACTGAGTGTTCCCTGATGATGTGATTATTTGACTTTAATTGGTTGGGTGGTTATAGTACATATGTGAACTGACAAGGTTGTGGAACGTCATGTGCCCTTTTACTTTTGACATGTGGGGGGAAAATATGAAGCAGGTCTGACGTAGACTCTGAGGGCGACATCTCCCTTGTTTGAATACCAGTCAGAGAATTAAAGTCTATGTACAGGACAGAGTCAAATGTAAAAGCCTCCCTGTAATATTCCTTGTACAACAGGCTTGTCTGTTACAAACCAGAGAACTACTTCTAAATAAATAAAGATTTAAAACTAAATGCCTACTTCATGTTGTCCCCAATTATTTTAGAAAAAAACATCAGTCATAAAGGTAATATTATGTGTTGGTGTCATTTTCATAAGAAAAAGTCGTGTTAGAAAGTGTTGATCCACTGTACTACCCAGTCCTATATACAGCTGTAAAGAAAAAGGTATATTCAATGGAAATAGTGGATTTTTTTGAACAAGCAAACATTTGATCCTCTTTGAAAAGGCAATATACTCAAACAAATGACACATAAAATGACATTTTGTTTTTCATTATTTAAATAAAAAAAAGATTAGTCACATTTATTTGACCCTCAGGTCCATAAATTTAAAACCAGAGGTTTCAGATTAAGTGCCAGTAGTGCCTGGTTTTCTTTTTGCTATTGAAGAGTGTGGTGTCTTCATGCCATCTAAAGAGCTCTCTAATGGCTTTTCCATGAAATATTGCTGGCTTCATCCATCTGTTAAAGTGACAGCATTCTGTAATTCAAACATACTGTAGGTCACTTTTATATTATTGTTCCTCGTGGCTTCATTCAGACAAACCCACCACAGTGACAAGGAGAGTGACAGTGCACAAACATGAGTCTGGACAGCAACTTCAGCTGAGATATCATACATGACATCTGATTTTTTTTATACTACAACAACGTGGACAAATGTGTGTTCAGGAGAAATATTTTTCTCATGTTTTTCCTTTATTAATTGATAATTGCAGTCACATTGGCAGCTTCCACTTCCTAAACTGTGTGGCCACTATATGCAACAAAATCCTGTGTCAGAATGTTGTAGTCTTTTACATGTATGTCCATTAATGCGTCTGCATGCAGGTCAGACTTGTGCAATGTTGAAAGTGACACGTAAATGTTACTAGGTTCCTCCTAATAAAGCCCTTTTCAGACATGCACTCCTTTCCATTAATCTGATAGCATCTGAACATGTCGGCTTCATGTCTGAATGAGCACACTGGTCACTTTCTAAAAAAGTTGTGACAGTAATCTTATGCATTTATAGACATACTTACAGTTGTCTGAAGTAATTTACGACACACTTTTTACATATTTTAAAAATACATCACGGAGCACGTCAAAGATACAGTTTGTGTGTCAAAATCCCATTGCCCATTCACTTTGCCCTACAATCAGTCAGTCAGTCAAATTAAGGCGACTCACCAGTAACAAATGTAATCTGCGCTTTGACAAAACATTACCAGGAGCTGAAAATCAGTTTGTTACTTCCAGCTGTTTGCATGAGTCTTTCCTCTGAGTTAATTAAATACTTGCAGGATCGGACAGCAGCAGGATCCATATAAGCATCTTCAGAATGGGAGAGTTGTGTGCTTTAATGCATGTGGAAGAACAGCAGCAATTGCAAACAGCAAGTCACACTGTGTACATTTCTTCACCTCATACGGTGGGCTGTTAAACACAGAGTCACAGGTAATTAGCTGTGGTAAATCATTGTTGCATAGCAGTCACCCTAACATTAAGTACTGAGCTCTATCACATGTTTTTATTACTTGTTCATAGTCGTGGTTAGATTATCATCACACATGGACAGAATTTTTTGTGTTTAGGAAATAATAGATAAACTGGGCTGTTAATTGTTTAGACAGTTCAATATGATTGCTTGCATTATTACTTGATCTGCTGTTCAGTCTCACATGTATTTATCCATCACTGTGGTCGGTAAGTCCGTAAGCTGTGAGGAACATTAATGTAAAAGTGACCTCTGTGTAAATGACAGAATGTCTTCACTTTATTGGCTGATGAAGCTAGCAATACTACATATCCTATGAAAAGGGTCAAGACTTTTACTGGAAAGTGGCCATGGTGCTCAATCAGACATGAATCTGACACATTCAGATGTCATCAGATTAATATAAAGGAGTGCATGTATGAAAGGCCAAGACCTTCGGACAAAAGGTTGTGGATGATTATGAGTCTGCTAGGGGATTTTAAAAAAAAAAGAATAAATCATTTGAAATAAATCATTCCACTACTTAGTAAGGAAAATCATTTCCAAATGGCATAGATGTCAAATGACTGCAAATTTGTCCAGGACGGGCTGCCCCAGCAAATTAGGCCCAGTTGATTCCAAAGCACGTCCCCAAAAATCCCAGAATCTGTTGGTGTCTAAGTGTTGCATCTACAATCAGAAAGAGTTTGCACAAATTTGACCTGCACAGTAAGCGTGCCAGGAAAAAGCATTTACTGTCCAAGAAGAGTTTACCCAACTACAGTTTGCCAATGGACATACAGGCCAAGAATAAGTTCAGGACAGATAAATAAAAGATAGAGTTGTTTGAACACAGACATATTCGGTGCAGAACAGATACCTTTTAAGGAGAGGAACCTCATAGCAGCTGTGGAGCGTGATGATGGAAATGTTTTGGTTTGGGGTAGTGTAACTGCCTCAGGGTCCGGACAGCGTGCAGTCATTGATTCAGCCATGAATTTTACATCATATCAAAGAGTGTTTGAAGATGATGTGAAGCCATATGTCTGACAGTTAAAGTTAAAATGAAAGTGAAGCCTTTCAACACAGTAATGATCCACACTAGTAAATCCAAAAAGGAGTGGCTCAGAAAGAAATGGATTGTTATGGAACGGCCAGGTCAAAACCCGGAGTTGTATTCTATTGAAATGTTGTGTGGGGATTTGAAACAGGCAAGAAAACCTTCAAAAATCCTGCAACTGAAGCAATTCTGCATGGAAGAATGATCAAAAAATTTCAGTAAGCTTTTGTCAGAGAGTGGTGGACAAGTGGTTCCTATTATTTTTGTTGAATAGAAGATTGAAAAATCTCATTTTCCTTGTGGTGCTATTTAAATATACCATCTTTATTTGTTGGCGCTGTATCAGAGCTTGTCCTAATATATCTAAAAAGCCAACAATTTGTTTATGTTCATATTTACACACTTGCAAAAATGAATTGAGCAATAAAAAATACAGCTTTTGTTAGTCACTAATTAAGCATCTTTTAATACTGGGAGAAAGCCTGGACAACATCTAAATGCAGATTTATTCATGTTTCCTGAAGCAGTTTGTTTACAACAGAAGACAGGGCTATATTGTCATTAACCCAATGTACAAATACTTAATGCTTGGATGAGAGGGACATAATTCCCTTTAATTAAATAAACAAACAAAGAAGGATGGACAATATTGTCAGGGAAACCACTGCTTGCGGGGATGGTTACATTTATTCTTCATTCCATTTAATCATAATACCTTTAACAGGGAAAAAGACCCTACACTTTGCTTGGTCTCTAACAAGAATATGTAACTACTTGTTCATTTCCACTGTAAAAAATGAACCCTGAATGTAACAAAATAAAATGTAAAGAAAACCCTGACATGCTTAACCTCGTAAAGTTTTGCTGAAGTTTGACTGCTCGGGTTAAATGATTAAAAATAATGAAATAAGAGATTCCTGAAACACTATCTGCTCATATTGGCATTTATTTTTTCAGCACATTCCCATGGATACAGATGAATGAGCCTCAGCTGAAATACCATTTCAGAGTGACGTGAAAATCATTGACCAGCAGATGGTGGTATAACTATAAACAGAGAGGCTGAAGGAAAACAACTGATACATTCTCTCAAATATACAGTAGGGTGATAAATTAAGGGCTAAACCAATATAAAGTGTTTTAGTGAGGTGATGGCGTCATTTCTCCAAGTCTCTGGAACTCTACTGTACTGTTGGAACACCATTCTTGCTAAAATTATACCCTCCTTTGTTGTTTTGATGATGATGATGGTGATGGAGATTGCTGTCTGACATCTTGGTTCAAAATCATATAGGTGTTCAGTTGGATTAAGATCTGGTGACAGTGAAGGTCACAGCATACGTTTCACTTTATTTTCATCAAACCACCCAGTGACCCCTTGTGCTCTATGGAATGAGAGATCAGTCCCATCAGGAAAGAAGTGTTTCATTACAAGATAAAGGTGATCCCTCAGAACAACTTTGTGTTGATTTGCACTGACTCTTCCCTCTAAGGAGACAAGTCGACCCAAATCACGGTAGAAAAATGCCCCCAACAGCATAACAGAGCCACTGAATTCCCTCACTGCCGCATTCAGGTTTTTCCTTCAATTTGTCCCACGTCTGTATGTAGGTGTTAAGTCAGAGGCAACAGGACTTGAAGATGTTTTGCTTCTCATCTGTAAGGCCTCTTCAGTCCTGATTGGTTTGGGTGGAGGGTCTCTGTTGAGTCGCTGACTCATTCACACATTGACAATTGTTAAGACCACATGAGGATAGTTAGACCTTATGGAGTTTAGGTGAGAGTAGTTAAAGTCAAGGTGGGAATGAGTTACTCAGGCCGGCTGGATGTGATTTCACACTACTCTGTCAACTATTGACCTTCATGATTGAAAGTTTCTTTAGACTTTCCAAACTGAGAATGACTTCTCAGGCCGGACTGTGATTGGAAAATATAAGCCTCTTAAATCAGTGCTGGGGGTAACCTAAAGGAAAGTAGCATGAAAATACTTACAAAATAATTACAAGTAACGGTTTAGGTTTAGTATTCATAAATATATTTTAATTAGTGTGTAACTATGATTCATGGGGATTCCGTTAGCTTAGAATGAGCCTTTCCATGAGCCCACCACATTGCACTGTTATGTTTCTACAGTAGCCCAGAATGGACAAATCAAACATTGGCTGTAGAGAGGGCCATTTGTGGTTTTATGTTGAAGTCCACGCATACATAGCTATTTTTTAAAATAGGGTTTACCTCCATTTGTTGTCCAAAAAATTCTTATGTCACATGAAAACGCAAAACACATTTCAAGTACTCTGTTTGAAACCTTTGTGATTAGAGATGCTAATGCCTCTGTTCCTCAGGATAGTAAAAAAGTAAAAGAGTTTTGCAAAAGTTTGATTTTCAGTGACCTAAAACTGAGGCCACGAACGACAACAAAAGGCCACAACGCAGAAAAAAAGCAAAGTTTTAAATAATACACATGTACCTGTGGACAGGGCCATAGTGGGAGTCTCTGTAGGTTCTCTGTTGTGGGATTTTAAAACTGAACAAATGACAAAACTGGGAAATGGGATTTTTAAATTAGACTCAAGCACAAACAAATGATAAGACTGGAAAATATGATGTTTAAACCGAATTCATGTACAAACTGAACAACCCTGTGTGACCTCAACCCATGGAAAACTTATAGAATGCAACAACTGGGATAGCTAATTGTCTGGAGCGTAAGCCTGTAAGTTCGTGTGTGAGCTTGCAGTTTGTATCTGGTTCAAGGCCGCACAGCTGTGCATGGCAAGGAGGGAAGGAAGGAGTAGCGGGAGGTAGTGGGATGCATGGTGAGGAGGGAAGAGAGATGGCAGGTGCAATGGTGAGGAGGGAAGGCAAGAGTAAGGCTTTGAAACTACCTGCAGATCTTTTTTTTTTTAAAGGAACTATTCAGATTTGATATTCCCAGATATGAATAAATTCAAACACAATGGTGGCAACGGTGTCTTGTTTGGTCGTTTTAAAAGAATGGGCTGTGGCTTCCCAGGAGAAGGAGTTTGCAGGAGCATCTAAGAACTTGCACAGAGTTGTTTTGTCAGTAAAAATCTCAAAGTTTTGCTCATGCTTGTTCTTACAGCCTCAGTATTAATCACACCAGACTTTGAAAACTGTTTGAAGACTTTTTCTGGAAAACGTTTTGAAGACAACAATAGTTGATCCAGAAATGATTTTTTTGACTACATGTTGGACAAAAGCTGCCTGATCATCACTGGCCCACAGCAGGCAAACTGAGTCCCAACATCTCCTATGCACTTAGACAGAGAGGGGACGGCAAGCTGGTTGTAATCTGCAACCTCAACACTAGATGCCACTAAAACCTACATACTGTTGGGTGAAACAGTAAAAGTGTAAAAGTCACAAATAAATACTCAACTACAAACACTCCAAAATTAAAGGACAAAAACGCAGATTTTTTCAATCAGTTATACAGAATAGAGTTTTAGATGCAGCAATTTAAGCATAACGACTGGAACAGCAGAGGTTTACTGTATTTATCAGGCCAACACAGTCCTATTTTAATCACGAGTATCCAATCAGTAAGAGCAGCTGATGATCTTGATGCAATAAACAGCAAATATTTTAACCTGACCATAAACTATTAGCAGAAACACTGTGTTCACGGCGTTCCTCGACAATCAGTCCTCTCTAAAGCACTGAGTTCTCCACTTCCAGTTGCAGAAGCCAACATAATGAACAATTAGGAGTGCCAATCATTAGATAACCTTGATCATTACACCATGTTAACTGCTTGATTTCCTCAGGGGCCGCGTCTGCGTAGAAACACCTGCTATCAATCGACTTTGTATCCCACTTTTTCAAGCACTTCCTTTGTTCTAATAGTCACCTGAGCTTACTGAGGATTCAGTTTTACTCCTCTTTGATTTTGTTAATTAGTGCTGTAAATTTGCTCTATGATTATTTCAAAATTCTGCCATCCACTCAAATTGACAAGTGGGCCTGCAATATAGAAATCTGTCTCATCTGTACTGATGAAAATAGAGGCATTGTGCTCTTTTCAAGTATCGGTTTAGTAGATATGAAAAGATGAGAGAATCAAGACTTCAGAGGAAAATAGAAAACTTTGAATCAATGAAGGTTCTTTCACTAAAGACACTGGCCAAGAAGAACAAATTAAGGCCTGTAGCCTGTGTGGTTTAGCATCAAAGGGAATACCTGCATCTTTTAAACCTTTAAATTCTCTGTCTTTTTAAGTTTCCTTATCACTCACACCAAAGAGAATAATCCAGATGCAGCAGCAGGAAGCACAGTGAGAGCTGGACCAGCTACTGTGCACCAGAGTAATACAAAACATAATATGTGCATTGATTTTTTTAGGGGGGTGGGGGTTACATTAAATGCATTGCTATTACTTTTCATAATAGTCCAACAACAGACACATAAAACATTTTACATCAATAAAAACACTTTATTGGGATGATTTGATTGATTAAAACAGACTGGAGATTGGTTTTTACTGCAAACAGATGGCTGTTTCACAAATTGAGAGGAGGAGCGTGATTTGCTCTTAACTCAAGTGGATGATGTGTCGGTGCTGTTTTTCAATTGCTGCAATAATTTAAAACACACTGTTGCACTTGTATGCATGTATGTAGACATGCAAACACACATAGTGAGGAAATACACACGCACACTCATACACTGACAGTAGGAGAGAGGATAATGAGGAAAAATGATGTTCTATCCTCATCAGCTCCTGTTTGGAAGCCAGAGGATCACAAAGATGAGGCCTAACAGGTAGATTTTTGGTATGTCAGGGTGTGAACACCTTCATCTGCCCCAGCAGGTAAGAAAACCTAATTAGATTAATTTTTCACACAAATATGCAAACACAGCGTCTGCAGGACAAAAGGGTAAAAATATCTGCTTTGATGTTTTCGTGCAACTTCGTCTTACACACATTTACGTTCCTGTTCCTGTGTGAGCCACAGAATGCATTTAGGAAGGGAATAAGCCCATCACAGGGAGTGAAGAGTGAGCCCATTACTGACATCAGTGTGTGTCGAGTATGGATGCCCTCAAACTCAACTCACACTGAGCCCCTGTAACCAGCCAATTAAACTGATGTACAGTGTTTATATTTGCGTGCACACCCTCCTCACTCAACACAGCCTGAAAGGGTGTTTTCTTATTTAATCTAATTCCCATCACAGAAATATTAAACACAGACACATACATATTTGGGTGGCTGTCTTTGTGAGGACACCTATTGACATAATGCATTTCCTGGCCCCTTGAGTCTTGCTTAGACTCCCTTTGAATACCATGGACACACCATTGTTGTTAAGGCCAGTTCTTGTTATCTGCATCTGTATGGTTGTAATGATGATGTAAAATTTGTGATGCGGACTGCGCATGTGCCAGAAAATGCGTAAAGTCACAGCTAGTCTTTCAGAAACAGTGTGTTTCCTTGAGTTCAATATGAGGGATGATGCAACTGTCTACCGACGTGTACCTATTGAAGAATGAACAGAACTACGTTGGGTGGTGGCTGTCCACTTTTAAAATCTGCAATGGTCTGTGCACGTGAATGCGGAAACCATGAAGTGGCTTTTATTACACCACTTTCTGGTCTACTTGAAGTCTGTTCCTTACATGTGCAGTAGGTCAGCATCTACATACTCCATGCATTAACACTATGCTGAGCACATACACTACTGCCCTTGCAGAGTATTTGCCAAACAGACACAAATTTTGGGCTGCATGTGTGCATGTGGACGTCTGCAGAGGAATCTTCACAGACTCTAGTGGACTTGAGCAGATGACAAAATTGACATCTTGATGTGGACTCCTGTAGACTTGTTGACATGAAAAGCATAGTACTGACCTTACTGTAACCTTAAACATCATAACTAAGTGTCCAACCTAAACCTAATTCAAACCTTAACCCTAAGTCTTAACCCCTAAAACAGCCCTTTAAAGGGTTCTGAGAAAGTGAAGACTGGCCTGTAGGTACTAATTTTTCCATAATGCCCTCATTGTGGTGATCTAAAATCCAAACTGGTCAAAAGATAACACATAAACGGTCACATAGTCATGCTTCCATGACTTCATATAACCATACCTTTTTGCCTAAACCTAAAACAAGTCTTCACCCCAAAATGTAATGATTTACACTATAGGGACTTGCTTTTCATTACCATAATGTGTCTGTGTAAACAGATTTAGGTCCCCAGAACATGAGTAATCCCTGGACCAAACCTAGACACACAAACACACAGCACATGGATGTGTGGAAAAGAGGAAACGAGAACAACACAGGAGTGGAATATAGAAAGCACACATACACTGAATGCGCAAGTGCTCCTAATCTGAATTGCAGATGTTTTCGGTGGCCTCTCTGTCTGCCAGCGCCGTCATGATGAGCCGTCCTCGTTAGCATGGAGACTTTTAGCTGTAATTATCTGGTAATGGCACTTAGCCCATCAACTCCTCCTCTAGTGTGTCCCACTGCAGGCACAGTCTCTCTCTCACACAGACATCCAGACACAAACACACATGCAGACAGGCAGACAGACATGTACACATACAGCTGGGAAGAAATCCATGAATACAGACAAGGAGAAGCACACTCAGACAAACAAACAGACAAATGCCGACAGACAAACATGAATAGCTGCACTCAGTCAAACAGAAATCCATGAATACAAGCAGACATACCCAAACCCAGACAACATACACAAACACACATAAACACACGTACAGAGCCATATCCCTCCGTCTGCCCCCGTGGCTAATCTGTGCAAC
This sequence comes from Chromis chromis, assembly GCA_900302755.1. Lineage (NCBI taxonomy): Eukaryota > Metazoa > Chordata > Actinopteri > Pomacentridae > Chromis > Chromis chromis. Next base: position 4,623 of record OMNN01051901.1, on the reverse strand, counting down.
TTATTATCCAGGAGATAATAGGAACTGTCATCCATGAGGCAGAGGAAGGAGGGAGCTGGAGGCCGAGGTTCACTGCATCTTTAAACAGAAAGAGTCTTTACTGCGATAACTTTATGAGGCCAGATGTGGCATATTAACTGCTACCTTTACAAAGTTGAAACACCTTACCACTGCAACAAACGGTGCCATGATGGGAAAGTGTTAAGGAAGAAAAGTGCTGATAGAAGTAAAATGAAATGGACCAAGCGAGAGAGAGGGAGTTAAGGAGAGAGGGAGAGGTGGAACATGTAGGGAGGGATGTGCGGGAAAAGCTGATGCAAATGGAAAAAAAAAGGCTGAAATGTGAGACTTTTTACAATCACGTTTTATTGCAGCGGTTGTGAAACACTTCAATTGTTAATTTTGCGAAATCGTTCTCACACAGGAGCCCCATAAACCGGCTTCTCAGAGGCAACGCAGATTCAACGGCGGAGAGGACGGTGATGAGAGAGAGGAAGAAATAATGGAATGGGAGGAAGAAGGAGACAATAATGGAGAGTAATTAAAAGGGAGTTACTACAGCACAACGTAAGCACGCACTCTGCATTATGTCACTGTGTTTCACAGAAAGTGCTGTGCTCTGAAAACAAAATGCCAGATGAAGGTTTCTTGGATGAAAAGAGGCAAGCAGATTAGCCGTCTGTTTGGGTGTTGCTGCAGTCACAGTTTTGATAGCATTAAGTGTAGTGTAGTGGGGATCTGCAGCCAGCAGGGGCAGCAGAGCATGCAGCTTGACTGAGGAGATAAAAAGGAACATGGATGTGGGGGTAGCAAAATAACAAAATTTAAATTGATTCTACACAAATTTCGGCACATAGGGTTCATGCAACCTCTTAACACAACACACATCCAATATGATATAAAAATTAAAGGCCCCCTCCAGTGAAAATCAAGGTTTTACCTTGTCAATGTGTCCGTATGGTGTTTCTTATATGCTGTAAGACACATCATTAGCAGAATAAGCCATCAATACCATGGCTGAGCATTAACACCTTGAAGCTGCAATGTATTCAGAAACACAGATTCAGACTTCCAGTCTTTAAAACGTAACAAACCTGAGAAACCAATCCCGTCAACTTGCAAAGTGGGGCTTTGTGTATCAGTATTTTTTTTCATAATTGGTTTCCACGTAGAACACAACAGAACAGAACAAAATTCCTACAATATTACAACTTGTCATTGTGTAATGTGGAGTAGTTTTATAGTGTTTGAGCAGAGTCGTAGGTGAGCTGGTGTGCTCGAGCTGCAAATAGAGAGGGGTGAGTGGAGATAGGAGCAGGGACTTCATAGATCTGCACAGTTTAAAAGAAGCAACAGTGTACAGTCACAGCAAAGCTATTTTAAGGCAGAAAGGATTATTTTCATGGAAAAACTTATAAATATGAAACTTTAATTCACAGAGATAGGTTTAGGGGCTAAATCCATGCCTGGAGGGAAGCTTCAATGTGGCAGATGTGCCGGCAAATAGTTTTGTATGTACATATCCAGCAGAAATACAGCAACATTAGAATTTATTTGATGTGTTTTTCCTGGTCACCTGATGAATGCACATTTTGTGAGTGAATTTTTGTCAGCACCAACTTCTGAGTGAAATAGTGGCTCTGTAGCTGCATCCACCAACTAAGTTTGTCTGTGTGATTTGGTGGTGGATGCATATCGTGTGCTTCATTTGAACGAGGAAGTTGGAATTTCCGAGTTCTCTGTAGGAAATTTCAACTGGAACACCCCCTGTAATTGGATTTCCAACTCAACAACCCTCACCTCAAAATCCAAGATGGCTGCTCAGCACATTCACAGTGGTAGTGATAATACACTGCTTATTAGAACTTTTGTTGTATTTGTTTCACATTAAATCGGTTGTGCACACAGTACTGTCCACGTTTGCTACTTCCTGGTTGCCAACTTGGAATTTTGAAGGCAGAAGTGACCATATTTGGAAGAGAGGGCAGATCTGGAAAGTAGCAGGGGGCGGGGCTGACCATCTATACCAGCCTGACTCCTCCTCCACTGTGAGACGCATATGATCACTCCTGATCAGACATGTCATTCAAGCTCAGCTTCATCTTCTGAGGTAAATGGAACACAGCAAAATTATTGGGTGCATTCACTGAAAATAGCTGGATGTGAGCGTTGAGGGGGGAACTAAGACCAGGCCATAAAACCAAACAGTGAGCTGAAATGCTCCATAAAACCTGAAGGAAAGTGGAGATTTGGGTGATAAATCTTTGTGGGTCCATCACCACGAGTCACCCCTTTTACAAAGTGCATGCTTTTAATCTTTTGTTAATACAGTTTAAACACCTTGATTAGAGCAGCTTTAACTGGATGTGGTATTACAGCTCGTGCAGTCACAAATCTTGTGCCTATTTCAGATATTTAAAAAATAGTTACATTTATTGTACACAAACTGCACAAGAATATACGAGGAATTCTAATACTTTGTGTAGATGTAGTGTACAGGGGAGAGCTATGACTTTGAAACAATCAAAAAAGATTATTTCTATATATAAAAATGCAACCTTTTGTAAAGGCATAAGATCTTTTATACTAAAAATAAAAGCACTACAAGAACAAACTGTCATGTGTACCAAAAACTGTGCCACAATTCAAGAGAGAACAGCTCTCTGAGGAGGTGAACACGATGAGGTCAGCTCTGCTATTCCCAAATAATTTTCATAAGTAGAGTTGTCATTCCAGGCCCCCCAAATATTTTATTCATTTTTAAATGACAGGTAGAGAGAGGAGATTTTTCTGCACTCGGCCACCTGGATGCTCCACTAACTCCAAATGTTAACTAATAGAGTCCGACATGAGCTCCGTTTAGCCGAGGAGAGGAAAATAGTTGGAGAGAGAGAAGTGAGAGGGATGGAGTGAGCCTGGACTGTGAAAGTGGACTGTTAGAGGGTAAAATTGATTATGTTGCTGTTTAGTAATGTGAATAATATGATTCTAAATGCTTTCTCAGTGTTTCAGGCAGTTCCTCGGTCTCTTCTTACGGTGCAAATACACATCTGTTCTGAGGTGGATGGATATAACACTCTAAATTTCCCAGAGGTATTTATGTGTCAGTCAGTGTTGGACCAGCTAATTGTTTGGAGCATCTTCTCACCTTCTGCCACTTTCTGGAATAGGCACCAGCCCCTGGTGACCATAAAAAGCTTTAGTTATATTCGTGATTGTGGAATGATTGGTTTGGTTTAGAAAGGCAACCCTGAAATTGGATATAATGACCTCAACAATATCAGCCGACTTAGTAAAAAAACATCAACAGAGATGTCCTGATCCTGTTCCTCTGTAACCTGAATCAGATTGGATCAATTTACGTTGTTATTTAAGGGACGTGACTTTTATACTCTTGGACGAACTAAAGAAAAACTATCACACACTCTTGTGAGGTGCTTGAAAGAGCATGAAATAAAAGAGGGAGTTCTAGTTCTAGAAATTAAAGTTTTAAGCACATAGTTTTCTTTAAAGTGACAGTGAATTGTTACCTGACTCATGTATAGAATGTCAATTACAGATGTTTTAAATCAGACTTCTCAACTTGAACATAGAACCAGAGTTTATTGAGGCCACTAACAGCCTCTGTTGCACATTGGATCTTGGACATGTGGAGATGTGGATTAGGCTTTCATAACAATGAATGACTTCTCTATAGACTCTATTTCTAAATATACAATCACCAATCACTGCCCAGAGAGACTGGTCTGAAACGCCCGTCCCTACTTCTGTATGATATTTTTGCTGAACCTATGTAGCTAAGTTTAGACAGCAGCAGGCAAAAGTGGCCCAAATCTTTCTTTTTTGTTGCTAATATGTCACTCAGATGTGTCTGAACGGCACAAATCACATGGAATCTGACATTTTCATTTCTGATTTAGGCCATGTCCAAAGTCAGACACATGTCTGAACAGTCATTGGATCTGACGTGACTTTTACATCACTTGCCTAAACTGAGTTTCTTGCCGGAAGAGTCTTATAGCGAGGTGCTGACAGAAGTAGCTCCTGTCATCGTGAAATTTTGAATAAAATCTCAGTCTCACCTTCGCTTCCGTACGGAGTCAGAAGTCATTGCTCCACGTAGAGCCACAATTAAAAATTTGCTAGGTGCCACTGCACATCAACTTATGAGTGAAACTGTAAACTGTGATTTCAGTGCCTGCATGTTTAGTTCAGTACAGTGTGAGATCTTTGTTATTGTTCTTTTGCACATGCAGGTTCAAGATCAGTTTACATAGATTCTAATATTCTTCCACATTGAAAACAGCAAACCAAAAATAAATAAATAAATCAGATTAGTGCAATAAATCTGAAATGAGCACTCAGACTTGCAGCAGTATGAATGCAGCCTTTATCTCCACCAGTCTTCTCTATGCTGTTTTTTTTATTTGTGGTTGTATGTGGCCATTTGCATTCTCTCTGCACTGCAAATCACTTTTTGTTTGGATAAATGCTACACAAATAAAATAATAATCATGGCTATTCATTCTAAACAAGGTAATATACAGAAATATTGATTTCTACAACTTGAAAATTATTCCTTTAATGTTCTTTCCAGTAAGAGTGGTCCATATGAAGGATTAC
>OMNN01051897.1:0-20383 GCA_900302755.1 Chromis chromis | reverse complement strand
ACCCTGCAAGTAGACATAATTGGTTCCTTTGGTTTGTTACATATGAAACCCTGGAAGTCTGAATCCATGTTTTTGAGACTGTCATCACAACACTTTTTACATTTCATCCACCTTAAGGTGGAAATGCTTAGCCTACGAGGGGTGATTGATAAGTTTTGAGCCTGACCAAGAAAACAAGACTTGTTAATCAAAATGTTTAGTCCTCTGAGAGAGCAACATGTCACAATAGTTTGAGTTCAATTTGGACTCCTTGTGTGCATTAATGCATGTACAATACCTGAGTCAAGTAGGGTAGGGTAGGGTAGGTCATTCAAGCAAAATGAACCGAGTGGGCTGTCCATCGTTTCACTGAGGCATAAGATGGAGCATCATTTCCTAATGTGTTAACCATGTCTTCATGGATTTCCTTGAGAGACAGGTATTGTATCACAGCACGGTCACCAACTCGGTTCATTTAGCTTGAATGACCTACCCTACCTTACTTGACTCAGGTATTGTACAGGCATTAATGCACACAATGAGTCCAAATTGAACTCAAACTATTGTGACATGTTGCTCTCTCAGAGTAGGCCTACTAAACATTTTGATTAACACGTCTTGTTTTCTTGGTCAGGCTCAAAACCTATCAATCACCCCTCGTAGCTTAGTATTAATGTACAAATGAGGTTTATTATCAACTATATTAGTTTTGTAACGATAAAACCAAACTTTGGGTCATTTTGGGGGCTTCTTCACAACCCTGAAGCTCACCAACTCCCCTTGAACTTGCCATCTCCTGTAGTACTAGCTGACTAATGTACTGCTGAGTGGGAGAGAGAGTTTGACACATATAGTTAATGATGCGTGTGGAAGAGTGGGATGAAATTGTCAGAAATAATAGCATTGTGCTACCAATAAAAGTGGGAGCGTTTCTGGACTAGGGGTTTGACCGATTTGGTTTTTTATTCAGGGTCAATACCAATTAGTAGTAATCACAGAGACTGATAATCGATATTTGGAAACGATATAAATGCAAAATCTACAGATGACCTCAAAATTTAGAATAGCACAAACTGGATGACTTCTTTCATGTGTTATATACGTTTAATTAAAAGAGAGCTTTACAACATTTGTTGTTTAGTGTTGACAGGGTACTACTTGTGACGTTAACCACAGAGTCGTGCCTACAGATAGGTTGAAGCAGATCTTTGAGAGCAAAAGTAGCACATTTTAAAATTAATGTATTTTATTGGGCGTCGTTTAACAACACTAATAATCGTAAAAATGCTGAATGTTAGGCTGATAATTGGTCTGGCCCTAGTCTGCCATCTGAGGCAGCCAATTAGAGTCCAGCCTGAGTTTAACTGCTTGTTAAATTTGAAGGATCCATGCACTCATTTGGCCAGCGCCCCTCACACAGGCAGTGAACATATTCACATAGTAATGAACCAAATCATTGACAGGACTAATGGGGGCGTAGTTCAAGTAAACAGTTTTGATTTCGTGATTAGTTTGTAATTAGTTTAACTTGTTTAAGTAGCCTTTTCTTCTGGATAATTGGAAAGGGGCAGCACCACGGCACCCGGCATTAACCAGCTACCACTGGCGGGTGCTATTTACACGTCATTACAGCATGATAATATATCTGTCTGGTGGCTGTGAAGAAGCAAAATGAAGGTTAACCTGTGATCATACTGTAATTTTGTCTGAAAATGATACAAAACCCATTTTATTTAATTTCCTTTGTCGCTGCAGCAGCATGTGTCTGCTAGCTGTTTGCTTCTCCTGATACTGATGTGTCAAAGTCCACCCTGTTCTGTGGCAGTGTGCATTACTGTTCCTGTGTGTGTTGCAGCCATGGGCCTTCCAAGCCAGAGAGTTCCTGCGAAAGAAGCTAATCGGCAAAGAGGTGTGCTTCACGGTGGAAATCAAGACCGCTTTGGGCCGAGAGTACGGCATGGTCTACCTGGGGAAAGGTATACCGTCACTTCTTGAATCACAAACTGGCCATTAATAATACCCACATACTGTGCATTACTGACTGGAACAATACTCGCACCATAAATGTTTCTTTTCCCTGTTTTGAGAAGTTGTTTTTTGTTGTATAAAGCCATGTCATACTGTGGAAATTATGATACCCTACCTTATTTTTACGCTGTACTCCCTTACAAATATTTTATTGACGGTACAGCACTGTAGAGTATTTTTCATGGAAGTTGTACCTGCTACTAGCTTAGGTGTTTTATTTTTTTTCTGTTTTCTCATTGTAGACACAACAGGTGAGAACATCGCTGAGTCTTTGGTCAACGAGGGCCTTGCCACAGTCCGCAGGGAAGGAATCAGAGGGAACAAGTAAGATTTTTGTTTCTCTGCTATCTGTAATGTGTGACAGATCACATGTTTATTGGTTGAAATAAACGGTTTATATGCAGGTATGAGAGTTGTATAGTTCTCAGTGCTTCATACTGTTTTTCAGGTGTAAGTCACTCTCCATTAGAACATTTGGAAATTTGCATACTGCTAGATACTGTTGTGATAGAAGGTTAGGTTTATATGTTGTCTGTCCTATTGGAACATAACACAAAAAGTAAATACATTTGGATGCATGTTTTTGTACTCATTACGGCCTGACTGATAAGCTGATGTCGATATATAAAAATTATTTATTGGTTGATGCATTTTCTTTAACAAACACATGAAGATTTTGGATAAGCGCTATGATTGATGAAGTATTTTAGGTACATTTTAGGAGTCACCCATCACTAAGTCTGTCACAAGGACTAATTTTGTTTATCCAATCAGCGGTACTCTTTCCTATCTAACTAGCCACAGAAGAGCAGTTGGAAAATGATGTAACATTTATGTTGCTGTTTAAAACAAATGGCATATTTTAGGAAGCAGTAACTGAGACTAAATACTGCTGATACAAGACAAAATAACAGATGTGTGGGAGAGCACGGGGAGAGTCTGAATTAGCTTTCACTATCATTTACCAAGAGACACTTTTTCTTATTTGTTTATTGTCTTTTACTATCTTATTGCCACTAGAGGACTAGAAAACTAAGTTCACAACATCAGATAGTGTTTTTGAATGGTCTAGTGCGGTCTTCTGCACAGTGTTGCATTATGGATTGTAGCCTTAGTATTGCTGTCAGTAACTGTACTGGCGTGTGACTTTCCACTGACAAGCAATAGCATTAGCTAGCTTCTTGCGGACTAGTTTAGCAATGTGTTAAGCATTTTCAAGTGGTATTCTGAAGAGGGAGAAAGTGTGATAGTGTTGTGCATTTACTCGCTTGAACTGTCTTTATTGGCTGTAGCTAAAATGTAGCTTGTCAACAGGCAATAATGTATGTTCTTCACTTCACGCTGACTCCATTATGCTTTCCACCGATCAGCCAAAATGTTATGATTGGTGAGCTCTCAGCGATTAGTGTGTTGCCAACAGTGGAGTTGCTCTCCAGTGGGAAGACTATGTAATAGCTCAGCACTTTATCAACTGCTATAAATGCAGACATATTTTACTGCAATTAGCATAAATCAGCCCACCGATATATCGGAAAAGCTCTGGTACAGATATATTTTAATCCAAAATCTCAAGCAATGTCTAACTGTACCACATGGGGGAAAGTTACAAACTACAGTTTTGAAGTACTCACGTTTACTACGTTTTTCCATTTTATGCAATTTTACACTTATTTTAGAGGGAAAATTTGTACTTTCTACTCAACTACACACATATATTTATTATAACAACCTTTAAAAGACGCCACTTTGTTAAAGATAATTCCAGTGGTTTCTTCGGCGTCTTACTCAAAGCAGCGTGTAATCAGGGTCAGGTTTCACATGTCTGTGTGTTGTTTACAGCAAGTACTGATTTTTCCCTCAAAACTTCTCATGTGGTTTTGTTTCTTTAAACGTTCAAATCATACAATAACTCACCAAAAATCAAAGATTAGGGAAAAAGTAAAAAAAACTGGAAACAAATGACTTTAATACTAAAAATACATTTTACTGATAATACTTAAACACTTTTACTTAGGTAGGATTTTTCTTGCAGAACTTGCTTTTACACTGCTGTATTGGTACTTTCAGTTAAGGCAAGGCTCTGGAAACTTCTTCATGCATTGTAAATGTCATAGTTTCTCTTTCGGTTGTCTTATTGTTCCATTTCAGATTTAGAGGTATGTTTTATATTTGTCATGATGCCATAATTGGATATGTCGGCATGAAAGACCTTGAGGAATGTGTCATTATCCAAGAGACTGATATCATAAATTCTCTCCTCTAAAACGGTTGGCTCAGTCAGTGTAGCTGAAGTAATGTTGGATGTCAAAACTTGTTTTTAATTTGCAACTCAACACTTTGTGTAGCGAATAGGGAGGAAATCGCTTTTGGCAACATAATGCAATCTTCTGCTTGCTTAAGCTTATAGCAGTACAGCACTGCTAAATCTGTGGGGAGATATACATAAGTCCTCAACTGGTAGACTATAGAGAATTGAGAAAGAGCCATGGCATCCCAGATGGTGGCAGCATTACCCTGCTGCTACAATGATGTCCCTCTGAAACCCTTTTCTGCCACATTGCCCTTACGCAGTAATCCCCTAAATACACTTGCACACACAGTGCTATATGACAAAGTACTGCATATCCCCCCCAGTGGCAGTATTTGCACATTACACACATTACAAGTAATTTGACTCATGCTGCTACATTTTTATCTTCCAACATGAACAGAGATGATGTGAATATTTTGCCACTAATGACCCAATTCAAGCATTCTGTGCAATGGCCCAGAACAAGCACTAATGTAAATGATGCTTTAAGTGTAAGCTGGCATCATTTGGCCAAAGGGGAGGCCCATTACTCAGTGAGGACTTAAGGCTTTAGTTTTTCTCTCAGCGCACTAACCTCCGATATCATTACTCCTCGTGACTGGCTACGTTGATCACACTAACTAGGATGTGATGATAATTATGGAGGTGATGATAATGATGATGGCTTCGGACAGTGCAATCGAACATGTGTTCCGAAGCTGACTGCTGCTTGGTAACGTGGTCAGCCAGTTCATGAATCTTATTGCTGTGGCCGGTTCTCAGTGCACCACAGCAGGCTGATGTTTTTAATGGTACTTACCCTGTTGCCGGAAAATGTATTCATCTTTAAATATCACTTGGGGACAAAGGATTGATTCCAAGTAACTTTAGGACACCGTAGTGTAGGATTCTTTAAATAGGTACTAGATTTGGTACTGCGACATGTGATGCAAGCACAAAAGCAGCATAATACAGAGAAAAGTAAGCCCTTTTCTGACATGAGATATGTAATATCTAGGGATGGGTATCGTTAAGATTTTATCGGTACTACTACTTATACCGATACTGCTTATCGATCCGGTACTTTAACGGTATTCTTATCGGTACTTCTTTTTTAGTTTTTTATAATAACATTTAAAAAAAATATAAAAAAAGATCAATCAAGCAATCTTTTGAACAAATCACCTTTATTTGCACTAATGTGGTGTTGATTATACTGAAAAACAACAACTATTTGTGAGACTAGACTAGAAACTATAAAAACAGAAGTATAGAGGAGCCACATTATTAAATCCCACTGCTCTGTGCTCTGAAAGGGAAACTAATTCTGAACGAGTTAAGATGATGCTCTGAATTACAGACTGAATTTATGAACACACCCATAGCTGAACTATCATGGCTAATGCTTAATTTTTTGGGGAGTTTTTCCCATTTTTATTGATAGAGATAGACAGGGTGAAAGGGGGTATAGAGGAGAGTGACATGCAGCAAAGGGTCTTGAGCCAGACTCAAACTCATGACCGCTGCTGGCGACCTGCGCCCACATGGTAACGCCTTAACTCAGTGAGCTATATAGCAGCCACTAATGCTTACTTTTAATAAATTACACATGTTCATGTAATTCAGCTAACTTTGCATTTGGGCTCAGTGCCGCTAGCATACATACCATACCTGGGTTAACGAGGGACGTACTTCTAGCTAGGCTGTCGAAAACTTTGCACCTTTATGCCTGTAGGTGATGTACTTCACTTGCTGGTGTTTCCACCCTTGCATGCAAACAACTTGCTGCACTTGTGGCAACGAACACTGTCTGTGTCAATCCTACTGAAGTGTAACCACACTTTGGAGCGTTTAGTTCTGTCCACTATTGTAAAGCAGGGTTTTTGTGCGCTGCACCAAGATGCAGGTGACTGACAGAGAGCTACTCTGCCCCGCAGACTCCATCAGACAAAATTCACTTCTGGATTTAGAGAGTGACAATGCATCATAGGCGCATGTCTTTATCTTCTTGTAAAGAAGAATGAGGACTGGTGAGACAAAATATGCAAAATAAAATTCTTCCTGCTTTCTAAAGTACCGTTAACAGAACTGTTACCGTCAGAGCTTATCGATCCTCTGGTACATTTTGCTCCGGGGCTCGTTTAGTACCGGGGCTCTGTACCCATCCCTAGTAATATCGCAGGCTTATTCAAGCTGTTAACCCTCTGAAGCCCACAGCATGCTGGTAGGTTTCAAATGCATGTTATCTGCCATTTATCAGAGCCAGAAACTGTAAAAGCAGAAATATTCGTTGGATTATTAACTTTCTGATGATCCTTAGTCAAGGGACTTTGCAGCTGAACTAGGTTGAATTGCAGGCTGTGTTTACATAGAGTAGATAGGAGACAAGTATGGAAACAAACTAGAATTGTAAGCAGTAAAATACCTCTGGGCACATGTACATGTTGATTCTAGTGTTTAAGTTTTTGTAAAATAAACAATCAAAGAAATTCAACTTTTGATTTTTTTTTTTACCATTATAACTGTCTTACTGCACAGAATACATTTTTGAGTTCTCTCTACTTCTAGCTATTGTTGTGTTTGCGCTGAAAAATAAACAAAAAAGGTGATAGGAGCAAAACAATGCCCAAAAACTACTTAGGTTAAAGTGACGGTATTCTGTTATTCAGACCTGGGTCACATTTACGTTACTGTTTCTCACATCTTCATTCAGGCATACCGCAGTGATGCAGAGAGCCACTGTGCCTGTACAATATTTGTCTTGAATGCAAACCTGGACATTACATAAAGTGATATAATGCATACTAATGCACTAATAAACAAGACTAAAGCTAAATTCGCTATGGAACAAATATAACTGTAGCTTATAAACTGTGACTCTGTGTGGCAGGGCACAAAGTACACAGTGCCTTGCTTTTGGATCCTGACTGATCCTGTTTCCATGTTGAGGACAATTTCTAATGATAAATAATTAATGAAGGTACTGCTTTTGTTTAACGTGCCTGAATGCATGCAACTCTCTCACTTTGGATGCACTCATATAGATCCTGCTGCTATTTGATACTGCATGATATATGTGATAAACCCGGTGCAAAAAAATCCTACAAACAGCTGGAAATACACTGATTGTGCATCAAGCCCATTAATTCGACTTCATGGAGTTCAGACTTGTGGCATGTTGAAAGTGATATTGAAATGTTGCTGGGTCTGACCTAGTAAAATTACCATTGCGACTTTTACAGCGAGTAAATGGAAAGGGATCCATGTCTGAAAGGGCCGAGGATATAGGCCTATATGGGGCCTAGGTCAGGTCAGTGATTGCGTTGGCTACATTTTCTGACTAATATAAGGAGATTTCTTTTATCGTGGCTGATCATCTTTACAGGAATGCTTCTTTCATGGCTTTTTCACTGGCTAAAACAAACTTGTTTTCTGGTATGTGTCCTCCTTCTTAGAATGTCTTCATGGTTGCATTTACATAGTCCCAGAAAGCCCCTGGTTTAATACAACTCTAGAAAACATGAATATAGCTGTTGATTAGATATTTATTATTAGCTATGAGTGGGTTATCGGCTACTGATGTGGGGTGTTAAAAGAACCAGGTTACACTCTTCAGCAGAACTCTCTTCAAACACTTGAGTACCACATTTTTTTCTCCTTCCACTTTGTTACACTGTGTAGAGCTTTTTTTCCATTAAACTTCTGATCCTGACTTTTACTGTTTGATGCAAACATATGATTTATGACTTGTAATTATCTTGCTTACATGCTGTGCACGTACTTGTCATGCATGTAATGAATTCTGTGATTTTTTTTTTCTTCTTTTTCCTCTGGCCTTAAAATTCAATTCAAATGTGTTCCTCCTACGTATCACAGCTGTCAGTGTCAGGCAGATTTATATTTATTTACATCACACAGATGAGTTTTTGGTGTGCCGTTGGAGGTTTCATCATTTGACGGAGTTTCACTTTGACTAGATCAGTCATAAAAAATGCTCTCCTTAGTGCTGAGCCAAAGGGGGGATTGAAACGGCCGCATTCATCAATCTCGTCTTCTCAGTCTTGCATCTCAGTTTCTGTCACTTAGTCTGACTGCTCTTCTTTAAAAATGGTTAATCCAATTACTGAGGTGGCTAGACCCTGTAAAATTAGTGAGATTCCACAGTATTACACTTTCCTTTTGAGAAATTAAAAACCACAGGCAGGGGGCTTGACTGATTGGTTTATATAACGCCCATCCACCAGAGGAGAATCGAGCTACAATAACACGGAGACCAACTGTGCTTTATAACCCCCCATTGCTCCTTTTTAACTCCAGCCTCAGAGGAGAGCTGGTTGAGGGGTGTAAACGTCAGGGGGATGAACTGTTTTTCATCAGGGCCTTGCTGTTCACTTGGAGTGAAACCCTTCCAGTTTAGTACACGGGGGGACATTACTTCCTACAACCTCTTCAAACTGTACAAATACAACAGGGAGCTGAAAAGCGCCTCACTAAGGTTCAACATTTTGTATCTATTTAAAGTATTTTTGGTAGCACAAGGGAGACACATGGAGATGAAAGATGTAGCCTACAGCGTGTTCAAATATGAGGGAATTGGAAAGTTTTCTCCTTGGCCCTTGTTCCTCCACTTGTCTCGCTCAGTGTTGTGCTTTCTCACCCATCAATATCTGTTTTGATTTGAAGCAGTGTGTTGGTTGGAAGGAGTTGCTGACCTAAAAAGAAACCAGTCTATTTGGAGACGCGGATAAGTTCACTATCATCTGCCTCCACACATGAAGTTATTTCTATATCTTAAACAATCTCTGCTTATGAGTCGCTCTCCATTTATTCTGTGGCTTTACAATGTCTGCTTTCCTTGATTGCATTCTTAGTTTCTCTCACTATATCTTTTGTAGCTTTCTGTTCCCGTTTGGTACTTAAATTCTAAGTAGCTTAAACACAATTGGCTTCTTACAGAAAGTTTCACTATTGTTGCCCAGTAAGCAAGAAACTGTTTCAATTCAATTTGAAGTTAGTAGCTAAATCAGTGTAGAGGGGAAAGTGCACTTGACTGCATTTTGGGCACAAGTCCAAAAGCCCAATTACGAATACACAGCTGGAGAACAGGCTATGTGTGTGTTTATGTGCGTGTGTGTGGCATTTTAATTGAAAGCCACTTTGTTGCCTCTGTAAAGTGAACAGTGTCTTTTAAGCAGCAAGATGTGAAAAATTCAGTTAATGCACTGTTCATTTCTGAAAAGCTCCAGTCACCACCGCACGTCCCATACCAATCGGGGCTTGCTTTGCTTCTTGGAAAAACAAAAGCCTGTTGGCTATTTGAAGTTCTGAATAATTAAAGTTATACAAGGGCCCTCCAAAAGCATTAGGCTGCACAATTTAGGGAGCCAGCATGGAATTAATTGTGGCGTTTGTAGCCAGCTGCGTGGTTGCTTTTGAAGGAGCTGTCAAACACTGTTATTGTCTCTTCACAGAATGCTCAGATACATTTTGCAGTTATAATCTGGTCATCAGCTGGTTGCCAGTAATACAACCGTGCAGTTTGTCAGCAGCAGCACTTTATCCAGCACTTACTTCAACAAAGCATAAGCCATGCTGAACCCATACTTATAATACAGTCATATACTTTTAATAAGCACTTGTACATGACCAGTGACAGTTTTGTTGTGCCATAAAAGCTACAGCTGTTGCTGCAAATAGATGAATCTGCAATGAACCCGACATGATAGAAACCAGCCACAAGTTGTTGCAGCTATAGTCTTGTAATGCTAATATTTGCTTATTGGGATAAGTCTTTGGATGGGTCATGTTTTAATCGAGCCTGCATAAGAGCGCTTTAAACATGTTGAGCTTAACAAGGGGAGTGACTCTACAATCAAAACCTTTTCTGCTTGTTAGACACGGTGTGTGCTCCTCTCTAACTGGTGTGAAATTAATTGTAGCTTGTTAGCAGACTGAGCTAGGGTGTTTTCAAGCAGGTCGCCGGAGAATTTATGGCAGTCAAAGACCTTCTGATCTTTGTAGATGCTGTTTGTAACCTGGTTAACAGTAATATTTAACTCAAGCTGTCACAGCGTTGGTGCAGCTGTGTTCTTAAACGCCATTTTTAATTTTCAAAGGCGGCAAGAAGCTGCCTGTGAAAGTTTCAGTATCGAGCTCACTCAGCTGCAGGTTTCAGTAGTAGTCAGTTTCATGCTGCTCCATTAAAGTAATTTCTATATTGTTGCTGTGGAGATTTCCTTCTGGTTGCCTATTTTAAGCAATAAATTTAATTTTTAAATGCTCCCAGTCTATTAAAATGAGATCAGATGAACTCAGCTGCCTGTGTTCAAACAGTAGCTGCAGGCAAGTTCTTCTTGAGGAGATGGCCTAGAAAGAGGAAAAATATTTGTCTCATATTTGCACCTTTTTTCCAGTTTTCAAAAAAACTGAAATGGATTGAAATCAGTTGCGTTAGAAGAATTAGATTTTTAGAAGATAGCACAGCTGTTACTCACTGCCTATACACAAAGCAGCATATTGTATCATTACTAACAGTTGTCCTGAGTGTGAAATGTGTTTTGTGGGTGTTCATTTTCTAATTTCTTAAACTTTCTCTTGCATTTGTGTGACCAGTCCCGAGCAGGCCAGACTCTGTGAATTGGAGGACCAGTCGAAGTCTTCCAAGAAGGGCATGTGGAGTGAGGGTGGCGGCACACACACCATCCGCGACTTAAAGTACACCATAGAGAATCCCCGCAACTTCGTCGACTCCTTGCACCAGAAACCCATCAACGGTAATGACTCTGAGAGAGGCATACAGACTGATGCACTCGGAAAGAGAGACTGTGGAAACAAAGACACATGGAGTACAAAAACACACATTACACAAGCCTCTGATCTCTCATAAAAGTCAAATTTGCGTCCTGTGTCAGAAATCCGCTGTTTTTATTCTGAATATCCTCTTCACGGCCTATAATGGCTCACAGTATGTCACCCATCACCAGCTCATTCCTTCAGTCTCTCATCTCTGACCTACTCGAGGTGTAATGTGCCACTCGATTTATTTCCAGACGACTGCCGGTAACAGTGGCTCAGCTCATTTCACTACCCTTTAATCGAATGGGGAAAATGAACAGGGGGCGGCTTTTTCCATTTTTTTTTTCTCCACTTCTTGTTCTTGCCATTCATGAGAGACATTGAGGGTTATTTTAAAATTGGAAGCAGGAATCCAGCCAAAGCGCTTTAAATGTGTATAGAAGCGCTGTGGTTGAAATCTGTGGCTCCCTTTTCCCACAGACACAAACACATAAACCGTCCTTGCACACAGGTTATACACAGAAAGGAACCTTTTAGACACTGAATCCATCTCAGAATACTATTTCTGTGTGAAATTCCTTTCACTCACATCCTGCAACAGGCACTTCAAAAGCTTTCAAAATAAACTGACCTTCCCTCAGAACCTGTTGTAATGCAGTCTAAACTTTAAAGTAATGCCAAAAATTGAATAAATATCTATCTCTTGAGTCTTCACCTTTATGCATTTAAAAGCAAAAGCAAACAAATACGTTGAATCCCTCTTCCCAAAGAAGAAAGGCTGAGTTCAGCTTGAGTTTATTTTGGTTACAGTGTATCCCAGTAGATATAAAAGTAAGAAAACCATCCATGAAACCTTCTCTTCTGCTCTGTGTGATATTTTTTTGTTGAATGTTCTACTTGTATCTGAGCGTAAGAGCATTAAGGGCAGCATCACGATAAAGAATCATATTTGTATTTTGGCAAAGTAGTTGTATACATTCTTGATATACTGACTGCAGAGAAGGGGATTGTGCTACATGAGAGATTTCTATGAACATGATGTCTCTTCCTCTGCTGTGAAAACTATTGAAATTCACTGTAAGCGGCATGAATTCAAGCTGATCACAGCCTTTTTATGTTGAAGGAGACCTTCTTCCAAGAACCTTTGAAGCCTACAGTAGTGAGTGTTTGATAAAGATGGGGTTTGGTTTGAGCATCACTTTAAGTGGAGTTCAGTTTGTCAAGGAGGCCGTGACTTTCTCGTCTGTGAGAACTACAACCTTCATTGAAACATTTCAGTATCCATTGTTCAGTAGAACACTGGCATTGTTCATGTTACTGTTTTGAATTCAATAATAGTCACCCAGTGTGCTTTCCTGAAAGTCTCAGAAATTGGATTGCAGCCTTGATCACTAATAAATCACTCCTACATTTCAATCCTGCATGCCCTTAGGCCAAGCACTATATTATTTATAAAGTCCAAGATGCGTGCAAGTGTGATAAATTCTGTCCAGCTCACAAATAAGTAAGTTACCCCGAGAGCTTGGAGTCTGTGAGCACATCGTAATTTCGACAAACTCTCCCCTCCTCCCCTGAAACGCTTCTAAACTCTGTTCTTTTTCCTCCCCTCAGCCATCATCGAGCATGTGCGTGACGGCAGTGTTGTTCGTGCCTTGCTGCTCCCCGACTACTACCTGGTCACCGTTATGCTGTCTGGTGTTAAGGTAACTACTACTACGGATGTGATTAAATATGAATTGTTGAGCAATTTATACACTTGGGCAAAACTTTTTATTGTTGAGAGACTACAGTAACAGCATGTAGTTTAAAAGAAAGGCATAAATGGCTATTTAGATTTGAGTAGAATGCCTCTTTTTGACAGTTTCCTCCACACCTGTCATGGAAAATTGCTGTAACAATTTAACTTAAAAACACTTTCCTGCCTGGTTGGTATATTTGATATTGCATACAATCTAGAGAATAAGGGTGTTCATCCAGATTCTCAAAGAACATATGTAACAGCTTTTATAGTGAACAGAAAACTCAGAAATTCCTTTTTATTGGACTGTATACATAGTTTGGTAAGTTTAACCCCGTGATCAGTTTTCTATACAATATAATGAATACCGAATACAACTTTCCTAAGAAAAAAGCCTTCTCGAAATGAAAACATATCTCCTTAGTTGGACCTTAAGCCTTTTCCTCTGACCCCTTTCCTTGGAATCTTATGCCACCTGCACACAAACATGCTAAGCTAGTTCAGAGTGACTCCACTGGCATGAAATAGTTAACCTAGAAACAAGAGTGCATAAACATAAAATGTACAAATACTTTACTTTACGGTCACAACAACTTCTAATAATATTAATAAATTATGGAGCCAGACTCGTCCATAGACATGTACATAAGAGATGAATGTAGCCTTAGGGTGTGAAAATTGAAGTGTTAAACTGCATTCTGTCTAATGACCAACAGGTCATTAGACCTGCTAATAAAAACGAGTCCAATTGTACAAAAGTCTATGAGAAATTGACCCTAATTCTCTCTTTGTTACCTCAATAAACAAGAAGTTTCAAGTCTCCTTCAGTACATACAATGTTCATTTTTTAAATTGTGGTTTCATGTAGAGTAAAATAGATAAAGCAAGATATACTTTAGGGTGAGACTACCTTGTTAGGAACAAGTCTCTACTGCATGGGTCGCACGTATCCTTGAGTTCTCAGTCCGTTCCAACCGCTGCTCGTCACATCCAGTTTCAAAGGGCCAAGATGGCGACGCAAGACCTCATTAAATGAGTAATGGCTCTTTTTTGTCACTTCCTTGAGTCTGTTTGTTCTAGCAGCCTCCCAATTTCCCCATCAATCTCTTTCACCAAGCCCAGCTGTGCCAATGGACCACTCAAGATAACTAATCTTTTTCATCTCCCACTTGAAGATATTACATCCATTTCAAGGTGTTCTTCGTCCTACTGTTCAAAGGCTCGTCTGCTTGGCATGCCTGTTGTGCTTATATCCGTCTGGTGTTTTGTCACCCTCAAAAGGAGATTACAGATTGTATGAACAGCAAGGTGACATCGGTTAAAAGAGAATATCAGGCATAAAAAAAAATATCACAAGTGCATGCACAAAAGCCTTGCTAGAGTTACTAGTTGACTGCTGAGAACTGCATTAGCCAAATGTTTCCACATTTTAAGGCACAAATTTAAAGCACATATCGATTGAAACATGCGTTTCATTGTGGTAATGTGTGTTTTTCTTCTCTCCAGTGTCCCACGTTCAAGAGGGAAGCGGATGGTGCAGAATCCCCAGAGGCATTTGCAGCTGAGGCCAAATTCTTCACTGAGTCCCGTCTTCTGCAGCGTGATGTTCAGATCATTCTGGAGAGCTGCCCCAACCAGATCATACTGGGCACCATCCTCCACCCGGTAAATCACAGGAGCTTTGTTACCCTTGTGGCAGCAGTGTCATTAAACTCTGGATATTTGTCATGTCATTTTTAACTGTGCTCATTTCCTTTTGTGTCAGAATGGTAATATTACAGAACTCCTGCTGAAGGAAGGCTTCGCCCGCTGTGTCGACTGGTCCATGGCTGTTTACACCCAGGGTGCTGAGAAACTCAGAGCTGCTGAACGGTAGGCAACCGTAGGCGCACAAAGAAAAACTACACAGTTAATGAAAGACATTTATCAAAAAGTCTTCATGATTCCTAATAAACATATCCGTAAGCATTTTAGTTGGTGGCAGACAAGCTGTCTTGTCATACTTAATTAAATTCAGCCTTTGCTCAGCTGACAGAGGAAAGTGTTGGAACCCAGTTTGCAGAATAATTGGTTCTGGAAATTGCTGATTTGATACAAGGCAAAATGAATCAAGAAAGAACATGCAGGCACTTCACAGGTACTGAAAATAAATGTGCAAATGAAATATGTATCGGTATACAGATCTAAGCCAGCATTACTTGAGATGAACAATCTCACTCTATACTGTTGCAATAATAGTCATTCTCCTCAGTAATGCTACAATGACTGTAGGCTAATTGTGCTGGAATTTTTTCACTTTAATGAGCTTTTGTTGCGATTTCCAGCCAAATGGGTAATCTTTTGTCACTTGATTAGGCCCTTTATGTCTTAATATCTGACTAATGTTGATTTTGTTCTTGGCCAGATCTGCGAAAGAGCGCAAGGTCCGTATCTGGAAAGACTATGTGGCACCCACAGCCAACTTGGACCAGAAGGACAGACAATTTGTAGCCAAGGTGAGGTCTTAAAGTGGCTTTTATGAGCTGTGTCCCATTGGTGAAGGTCTTCTCTGCTCTTAATTTAGTCGTCTTTTTTCTTTTGGCCCTTTTTGTCCATATGGATCATCTTGCTTCCATTTAAATTCTTTACTTATCTTTAAACACAACAGAGAATAAGCAGGTGCACAGGCTATAAACCTTTCAGTATGACTTGTAGACATTTTCAAGCATGAATAGGACTCATCTCCCTTTGCTTTCACAATTTGATGTTGGCATTTCCAATTTTCTTTGAGCGTTGCAGAAAACGCAGGGGCACTTTGATGCTTCTATCGAATTATATCTCCCTAACACTTTTTATTTTCCCATTTGCACCGCTCACTGTATAAAAAAAACCAAAAAAAAAACCCTTCAGTAAACGTACGAGTAATGCTTAACAGCAACCTTGAAGCGATCCCCAGGCAAATTAGGACCAAATCGCTGGCGTATGCTGTAGCAGCGGCACAGAACGGCCCCCAAAAGCCAAGAACTAGAGATATTAGCTTTGGAGGTTATTGGCCAGGGCCTCAGGAGGAAAGAAGTGTCCTTAATATCAAGTACAGAGGGGTGCAGGCCCTCCGAGTTGTCAGCACATATTAGTTTAAACCGAGTAAGATTGACTCCTTGATACATTTTGGAAATGCAGCCGAACCTCATTGTCACATCGAGGTGACATATTTGTCACTTTAATGTAGTAAAGCGAGTCTAGCCTTACAACACCAACTTTAAATCTGGTCCCCTCTGTGAGCAATTTGATGATGAGTTGCATCTCATCCTAACCGAAGGGATTCGGTTGATATGTATTTTTCTAGGAATGTAAAAAAAAAAAAAAGTTTAATACCTTTTTTAAAGTTTGTCTTTTGTGTGCATTTGCTCCCTTCAGACCCTGAACTTTTAAGACCCTGAAAAATTCATGGCTAGCCGGAGGGTTACGTAAAAGGTGTTGCTTCGGCAATCTGCTTACAGAATGAATTTGATAAACTGCACACGCATAAAGAAGGCACAAAAAAGAAACTATGTGTATGTATATTTTTGCCTGAGTCAGAGGGAAGAGGCTCGAGAAAGGATAAAACATTTATATTATCTGTGTGAGCTGCTCTCAGATCTCTCTGAACCCCCCTCAGTAAAAGAGGGTTGGATGTGGGCAGTGTGGGCGCGAGGGAACATTTGGTGGTGAGCTCAGGGGCTGTGAGAAAAAGAGGCACAAAGACTATAAGAAAAGTGTGAGGTCGAGGGTTAAGGAAGAAACTGAAACTTTAAGTTTGTGGAGAGGGTTTGGATAAAGGGACACGGAAAGGTCATTCTTGCATTTTGTTTTTTTTGGCTGCTGCAGCACTGCACCGCTGATGCCCCCAGTTAAACCTTGATGCACTATTTGATCTCCGTTGCACGTTTCTTTGTCCTCTTTTTTACCCTGCAACTGTTCTCCCCCAAAAGAGCCACAGAGGAGGCGTGCTCTCTCTCGGCTGCAGCTTTGTTCGTCAGTTTTTTTTTAGGGATGACAAAGCCACCGGCAACTCCTGGGACAGCGTGTTTCGAGCACACCGTGACTCCTCTACATTATCACCTCAGAGTAGAATCATTTTCAATAACTTCAATGCGATCTATGATAGCTTGAAAAGTTGTTCTCGGCCGGGTAAAAGGCCCTCTGAAATGGCAGCGGGATCACGTGACTCAAAAAACATTCCTTTTAAAGTGGCTGGCAGTTGTGATGGAAAATGTCATGCCGACCCCGCAGCTGGTTTTCAAGCTAAGTACATATTGGACAGGCTAAGGTTACTCAGGCCTGTCATTGCCTCCTCTGTACTTGTCCCTGTGACATTTGTCGACACCTAATACTGCAATGTACACACTCTCACAAGGACATATCTATCCATCAATCCCATCATCATACACTCCACCCCTCTCCTCGTCCACTCTACTTTTCACTTCTTATTACCTGAGTGATGGATAGAGTGGAGAGGCAGGGCAGGTCCAATCCCCACAAGTCAATCCTGCTGAGGCATCTTCCTTTTTGACTGTCTTTCTTCTGTCCTCCCACCCCTGCTGGGACTAAAAAAGTGGATGTAGGCCATGTCCCGGTAGTCCCTCCTTTCTCCCCCGGGTAACCATCGACTTGCGAGGTGATGGACAAAAGGTGACATGGTGTAAACCCCTTTACCAATCCTTCATCACTCGCTTGTCAGGAACACTGTTGCTTTTAGGTCAACCAAATCCATGAGAATACGGTAGTTAAAAACTAAAGTTGGTGTGTTTTTTGTCATGTACTTGCATTTACTTGACTTCCCTCCTTGGATCATACCTTAGGGTAGTCATATAAATATATTTTCTGAACTACTGGGACTAAAAAGGCTTGAGGATAAATAGTTTTAAATGAAATGAGGCGTAGGAGCAACTGAAATTCTAAAAGATCCCCTCCAGTGAAAGTGAAGTTGCTACCTTGTTAACTTGTCCAAATTGTGTTTTTTATATGCTTGGAGACATATCATGAGCGAAATGAGCTGTCAGCGCCACGGCTGAGCATTTCCACCTCAACTGTAGTGTAGCAATGATAATCTCAAAAACACAGATTCAGACTTCAGAGGTTTCACATGTAACAAACTTTAAGAACCAATCTTGTCACCTTGCAGGATTGGGGATTCTGTATTGACTCTGACTGAATCATTCCAATATTATAACTTCCCATTTGGTAGCTTAGAGTAGTTTTACAGTATTTGAGCAGAGTTATAGGTGAGCTGGTGTGCTCAAGCTGGAGGGAATGGGGAGGATTGAATGGAGAGAGATGCAGAGTAGAAGAAGCAACAGTAAAGAGTTAGAACTAAGCCATTTTTAAGCCAGGAAGGGAAATCTAAATATGCAGTTTTATTACACAGAGATGAGTCTTCAGGGGTTAAATCAACAACCAGAGACTCTTTAATATAGAGTTACACCCTAATAGGGAGGGAAAGATGCCACGAGGGCTTCTTATAAAAATAAGTGAAAGTAAGTCAGACAGGCTGGGTTCAAGGTCAGACATCTTCTTTAAGAAATTAAAAACTCACTTTTGGGGAAGATAATGAGAAAGATTAAATTGGTTTGTGCTCTAGTTAAAATCTGTCAAGTGGAAGGGCAATAAGGTGAAAAAGTCTCCCTAGATTTTTGCTACCTGCTCCAGGATAATGTCCTCTTAAAGTATTACACACTCGTCAGCCACTTTTCCCCCCCTCGTTCAGCAGCGCCTAGGGCTTACACTGAAGTGTTTATCATGCCATCAGAAAACAGCACTATTTTATGTGAAACCATGTAATTTGGGTGACAAATCATGTCCACCGGCGGCAAGAATGAAACCGACTGCATAGGTGTTGCTTCTGAGGGAAGCGATCTGACATGAGTAATGAGTAAGTCCTGGCTAAGCCCCTGCTTGGCCCTGTGGTTACAACCAACTTAATGGATTCGAGTGACAACCAACACATTCCCTGACAGTGGCCAAGATCCTTCCTTGCACAATAACTGATCTTGGCCACTGCAGATGTCATGTCATCCCTGGGCAGAGGGTGGCAGTAGATCCCCACCTCTCGAGCACGAGATGAGACCAGTGAGTCATGCTGCCAGCCTATTTGTCTTTTCTGCCTGCTTGCTCGACCCTCATGGCAGCTACTTTCCAAAGACTTTTTTTTCTGCTCTATTTTTCTATCTATTCTCCATCTTTTCCTCTGTCTCTGTTCCTGTGATATTTGCTGTGAGATTACACTCTGTCTCTCTGGCTCGCTCCATCTTTCTGTTCCTCTATCTCTGCGTTTGTGTGTGTGTGTGTGTGTGTGTGTGTGTGTTCGCTGATCCGTCCTCCTTCGCCTCTCTCCTCTCGCCTCCTCCGGCTGATAATTAGCCAGTAAATGCTGAGCCATTTTTATTCTGCTCCTGCCACATTCTCTCTCTTGCACTTTATTTACTTGGGCAGGCCACAAAATGACCTTGTTACAGTGCGAATTCATGTAGGCTGGTCTGTGTGTGTGCATGTCTCGGTGTGCATGCACGCTCCCCCTCGCACTTACTCATTACACCTCTCCCCTTCTCCGTCTCTCTCCCTCCTGCTTCCCCGTGTCTCTGTATCTCTCCCACTCAGCTCAGTGATTAGTGTATGATGTATTTTGGCTGCTGTTGTGGGCAGCCTATTTAGCATGTGGGCTGGTCTAATTTCTGTTCTCTGGTGGCAAATGCAATGGCAGTCTGATTTGTTTTCATAGAATAATGAATCTCCCAGTGAGCCCAACACACCTGGATCTGTGTTTTTGCAATATACACTCGAAAAGTTCTGATCAAATTTTTTTGTTTTGTTTGTGTTTTTTATTTATTTTTGTGGCCACACAAACACCCACATGCTCCAATGTGGTTGATACATGGCTCAGACCAGCATCTCTCACTTTGAGGACTTTAAATCGAGCGCAGCCTACATATGAGTGATGATGAGGCCATTTAATGCACATGTGGGTGGCAACATGTGTAGGGCAATTGATTTCTCAGTCTCTTGCAAGTGCCCTACTTAAAGGCTCTGGGCTTGGATTCCTTCTCCTTCTCAATCACATTATACCCCCAATCTGTCTTCTTACTCGGGAGGCCACGGGTACATAGAAAGGCACATATATAGACGGGGTTGAGTTGCAGATATTATAAGTATACATTTCTTTCCAGCTCCCCGTTTATAGTTTGTAGTGTTTTTGTAGTTTTCTTCAGTGGAAAACAATCCTGTAGTCCTGCACTGAACTAGCACTCCTGTGAACTATAATTTAACAGCTGCACCTTTGAATATCCGCACTTACTTCTGAACTCCACCTGCTATAAACTGTGGCTGCTCCCTTTGGTACAGAGAGAAATAACATTTAAATGCCAAAAATAAATTAGTCTGTGCGTTTAGCTACACTTGTAAAGGTCTCCAAAACAAAATGCTGCCTGCTAGTAGTTTGGGCAAAAGGCTGTGTAATGCTCTGCCAGTCTATCTTTAACAGGATGTTTGTGTTTTAAAGCTTTCTCTCTCGCACTCCGTCTCCTTCTTCTACCCTCCCT
>OMNN01051895.1:0-21832 GCA_900302755.1 Chromis chromis | reverse complement strand
TAAAAGTTTAATGGAGGGCGGAGAGACAGAGAAAGACGGACAAAAAGAAGCAGAGAAAGACAGGAAGAGAGAGATGGATCAGCCGATCTCCCAACATGACAGTCTCATCAGATGAGTGTGAGGGAGAGAGAGAGAGAGGTAGCTAGAAGACAAAGGGAGAGAGGAAATTGTTCTGTCTGGATCTTCAGCTGTTTTATCATTATCCTGCAAGGCTCCACGCTGCTGTCTGTCGTCTTCTTCTCTTTCTCTCTCTCTGGTCTCATCTGCTCTGCTGTCCAGCCAACTAATAGAACAGTCCATGCAAATAGCTCGGGTTAATAGAGCGAAGGACAGGAGAGAGGAGAGGAGGGGTGGAGGAGAGATTACACCAGCCCCCCCCCCAACTCCTCCCAGCAGCAGGCATGTTGCCCTGCTGCTGCTTTCACATCAGGTTGGATTTATTGTCAAGAAGAAAACATTCTCTTGATGCTACTAGTGGTTATTACAAGTATATTTATCACTTGGTGTCACAGATTACAGAGTCAGCAACGGCTGTTGAAGGAAATAAAAAGCAAAAAATATCCCTCATACTGGCAGTCATAAAGACAGCAATCAACTTAAAAATGCAAGCCTCTGTTGTGGTTTAAGAAGCATAAATGATATGCACAGAAAAGTATTTCAGTTGGATTGCTGTGAAACCCACAATCCATAAAGTGAAGATTAAAAAAGTAAAGATTATTTACACGTCAAATCTTAGCCATGTTAGCAGAATTGCTCAAGGGATGGTTGGTTGGTCTGTCCTGATTGATAAATAAATATCTTATGAACAATGCAACTGATTGCCATGAAAGTTTGGACAGACATTTATGATCTTTAGAGGATGAAATCTATTAACTTTAGTGATCCTCTGACTTTTATTCTAGCTCCACCAACAGGTAGGGCTGCACAATACATTGACATTGCGATGTGCACAGTAGTCACATGCAGGAAGTACAGATTTCGTTTTCCATCATAAATCTACACAAGATATGTGTCTGTTAGAACATATTTAGCCCAGATATAAGAGTTCTTGGATAAACAGAGTTGTTTGTTGGCAGTGTTTTTTTTGTAGAATTTTTACCTCACAAAGCAATACGACTAATTTGTACAACAATTGCAATCAGCACCACACAGCTCTGTATGCTGAGTGCAAGGCCAGATCTGACTGCCATCTAAAGCAAAAATGTATTTTGGATGCCTTTGCCAGTGTTACACCATATGAGAAAGGTTCCAAACAGCAGAGAGAAATCACTCATGTGATAACTTTTCACTCCAAAAGATGGGACACCAATTAACACAGTTGCCAAAGAGGGTTTTTAAAACATGATCCAGTCGCATGACAGGCAGTAGGGATACAATCATGCACCTGTTTTTCTCAAGCTGCCATCCCAGAGCTGTATGAATTGTCCAAAGCACAAGTTGAAACAGAGCCGTCACAAGTGGAATGTTATGCAGCTACAGTGGACTCGTTGTCCAGCTGGACAACGGACATGATAACAACTCATGAGGACTAACTACTCAAACAAAAAGTTAACAAACAAAAAGTCACTGTTTGCAAAAGGCATTTTTCACAGATTATCGCACAAGGGAGAACATCACAGTGAGGATGAGAGAAGCGTTGGCTGCTTGGACCCTCTATAGGAGACGTCAGGTCTGTATAAGAACAGACAAACAAGACAAGCAGTGAACATGATGAAAGCTGCTGCTCTGAACAAGTGGACCAGACTGCAGAGCTTTGGCCTCAGACTGTATCTTGCAGCTGGTAAATTATCACCGAGCTAAGCTGTTTTTTCATATCACAATATACTACATATTGCAGAAAAATGAAATAGTGCTAGTTTAGTTTTTTCCAGTATTCTGCAGCCCTACCAGCAAGTCATCTATGTACTGTAGTCAGGGAACGCTCCAACCAAATTTTGACTTTACATGTAACATCACCAGCAGGTTGACATTTTTGGTTCAGAGTGAAATGTCAACCACAAGATGGGTTTTGGGTCGAAATATTTCAACAGCTATTGAATGGATTGACACGAGGCGTGGTGCAGACATTCATATGCTCCACAGATTCTGTATCTCAAAATCCCTACTTTTCATCTTGCATCATAATTGGGTCAAAATGTATTTTGATTTATGACCTCATATCTGCAAAACTAATGACATTCCCATTAGTCTCAGCTGCAGTTTTTTTTTGTTCACTGCTCATTAGCAAATGTTAGCATGCTAACACGTTTAACTACGATGGTAAACATGGTGAACATTGTGCTTTCTATCGTTTAGTTCAAAGCAGTGTGCTGAAGCACAGCCTCACAGAGCTGCTAGCATGGCTGTAGACTCTCAGTCTCATTTACAGTTATTTCTTCATATTTGCATGAAGTAATTTGGGAAAAGATGGAGGCTGTGTGGGGGGATGGGGTTGAGGTAGAGAGGGGAATGGGGCTTTTCAGTGATTTAATCCTATCCATTCCAGTCAGACCTAAATTTCATTCAAAATTTCATTCAAACAAACATCAAATCAGATTAGCTCTGTATCTCTGTGTCTAATGAGATAATTGCTCATTATTCTAAGCTGTGTATGTAGTTAACATGGCTTTACAGTTATTTTCAGTTTGTAAAGAAACCAAACTTTGTGAAATCAAAAGTTACCTTTATTGCTGACAGATTTATGCTGCCATACACAGTTAGCAAAGACAGGAACACAGCTATTGAACTTTTACACCCTGTGCAACCTCTTTTCATACAATAGGAACCACATAGATTCAGATACTGATAGCAGGTTTATTCCATTTTGAGATGCAATTTGAAACTGAAATGTCAGTTCAGGATCATAATTGGCATCGCTGACATTTTAGTTCAGCAGCAGTTTAAAACTGTAGCCACACTGCTGCTGTTGCTTATTATTGGTTCATCTCATATCTGTCCAACAGGCCCCTTTCTGTTATGCTTGTAGATGCCTCCTCCTCTCCTGTTCCTCTCTTATGTATTCTGGGTCTCCTTCTATTTACTGTTTACCTGCTACCCCTGGGGCAAATCATGCATAGACATAATATTGATTTTCATTACTATGAGGTGAGTATGCAATTGTATGCCCCTGTAAGGCCTGTGCGTGTCATTTATTATGTCCTGCCCTGCTGAAATTATAAATCGGGTGTCCAAAAACTTCCTGCGGTCAAATAACTCCAATTCAGAAGTAATTATAATTACACTTCCTGGCCTCAGAATTAAAAGTATTACTAATCTCATATCTAGCCTGTATTTTTCATATAATAATGCCAAATATAAAACAAAGAGGACTGTAAACTTGGTGTTGTTGTCGACTAAGGGGTTGTCTTTTGACAGTTAGCTGACTAAAGTTGTGCAACATCATTTACAATCAGCTATTAATTAAAGAGGACAATTAATACAGAATGCTGCTGCCAGGTTTTAAACGTGTTGCAGAAGAAGTGAACACATAACACCAATCGTTGCCGTTTCACACTGATTACCTGTGAGGTTTGCAATTGATTTAAGACCCCCACATGTGAAAAAAAAAGTTTTTTACACCACATTATTTACAGTATATGTCCATATGGTGTTGTTTTTAGATGCTACAAGACACAGTATAAGCAAAATAAGCAGTCAACCATATGGCTGAGCATTTCTGCCTTGAAACTGCAGTGGACACACAGACAGATTCAGACTTCTAAGGATTTATATGTAACAAACCTAAGAAAAGGAGGAGGGAACTTTCTGTGTCATTATTCTTGTTTGAAATTGATTTCCAGTTCGAACATGTATGGCTGAATTACTCCGATAATGCATCTTGTTGTTGTATAGTGTGGAGTAGTTTTACAGTGTTTGAGCAGAATTGTAGGTGAGCTGGTGTGCTAGAGCTGCAGCAAGGGGTGGAGAGAGGCAGGGACCTAAATGATCTGCACATTCTAGAGGAAGCAACAGTGTAGAGTTACATCTCAGCCATTTTAAAGCAGGATGGGATTATGTTTATGGAAATAGCTTCTAAATATTTAACTTCGATACACAGAGATTAATCTTTCAGCATTTAATCAATAACCAGAGAGATTTTGCTGCATGTTTTTAAAGCGTCAAATGGTCAGGCTTCTGCTTATATCTGTGAACTGCTAAATCCCTATGAGCCTGATTGCTGTTTGAGATCCTCTGGTAGAGCCTCAGTGGTTACAAGATTTCACCTTTTTCTGACCTCTGGTGTGTGGGCCCCTCAGCTTGGGATCTTATTATTTTTAGGCATAGTGCAGCTTAGTTAAAAGTCTGCACACGAGTGTACTTTACAAATAGTTGCTGCCTGTGTATGCATTTTTGTCAAAGTTTAAAATTCAATATAATATAATGGCATTGAGGTGAATAACATCTACTCCATATAAAGCAAATGAACCAAATTAAGTCAAATGTTAGCAAAGATGAGTGAAATGTTGATATTTTTCTCTTGTTGAACATATGTTGCCACAAATTACCGTGTGCCCACAAAGTGTTACAATTGTAAGAAATAGAAAATGAGAAAGAGAGAGCTTGTAGTTACATAGAAACACAGACTGGGTCACGTTCTTCTGGCAGAGACAGCAGCATCTCATCTTACCACAAGACATGCTGTCACACCCCCAATATAGATCCAACACACACACACACACACACACACACACACACACACACACACACACGCATATGCACACTCACATATGCACGCACACACATACACGCACTTCAGAAAACATGATGCATCCCAAAATAGCTGTCAGCCTGGTGAATCCAGACAGCCTTAGACTGTAGTGGACTGCAGGTCCATGCAGGACACTGACAGACTGACTGACAGCTGCACTGAGGATTCAGCAGGTGTTCAGTGTCACATTTTACACATTCATTTAACTCTGTCAAATCATTCATGACATGTTTGTGTAGCTGACCACTGGAAAGCCTTACCAGATACATTTTCCATTAACGCCTGGTCATGTACAGTAAACAGACACACCCATCACATCATTCTGTATCATTTAGTGGTCAATGCAATAACTTGACCTTTTATTGTGCTAAAGGATTAGATGTTTAACATATTTATGTTCTTTACCATCAGAAGACCTCAGAAGCTCGTGATTTATCAACAATTTTAATAATATATTTGCTTCTTGTGATGAATAATCCCCGGCCGTGGTCTTTGGCCTGTAGATTACACAACAGCACAGGGCAGCACACCTCTGCGTAGCAGTGCAGAGGACTTAACAGGGTGCGTTGACAGTAGCTAACAGCGCATCGATCTGCCCTCCAGTGACAGAGGCTTCAACCTCCGCTAGCTGAGGGCTGCAGATCACTAATTCCCTCTAATCAAGTTCACTACTGTAATAAAGTGGGTGTGATTGAGAACGACAATGAATCACGGAGTAGAACAGAAACGGAACTGAGCAGAGTTGGATGTTTTCTAACAGTTACAGTATCTGCATGTTGCTGTAGTTGGATTAAGACTCCTTGTATCTTCTGTTTTTGGTCTGTAAATGTTTTAAAACCAAATGTTTGTTGTTGCCTCAGCAGGTTTAAATTTGTTCTCAATCCACAGAGAACAGAAACTGTTAAAAATATCACTATCATGTAAAATCTGTGTCGTATCTAAACCTGACATGCTGTGAAATCTTCAGAAGCAGCTTTTAGAATCCTCTAATTTGACAATACAAGATACTAAAGATGCCGTAGATGTATAATAGATGTGCTTTGACACATCATTTTTAAATTTTCACAGGCTGTTGTAACATTTATTTATAATTAGACACCACTGATGCTTTTACACCCATTCACTGTATAATTCACGTCTCTGTAGTCATGTAATTGTGTGTAGCTCACTTGAAGCTAAAACATTTTGACTAAATATATCATTTGAGTATACAAACAGCTGCAAATGTGGCTGGAGAAATGTTAATTATTTCGACGGTTTTTAAACATTTAGTTCGACTGGTGGCTGAATGTGAGTCGGGAATATATTTAAGAATTGAGAAGCTGACTAATTGTGTTTTGTGTCAGATCAATGAAAGAAAAAAAAAAACAGACAACTCACAGCAGTGTGTGTAAAGTGCTGCCTAAGATGCACAGTTTTGAACACTGAAATGAAATATACTGTAATGTTCAAAAACTGTGAAAAAGCAGTAGAATAATGATATTTCTAGAAGATTTTATTTAGAGTTTTAGCCTGTTTTTTTTACAGTTAGCTTGTAAATTAATAACATTTCCTGTGATTTCACTCACTAAACAGGGAAAATATGTAAAATAACAAACACAATTACAGTTAATAACAGTCAAAAACACTTTTTTTTACAGTCAGGTACTTCTGCTATTACTCCTTCCTCGGCGGTATCTGAAATGGAGAAAAATATTCACCACTCTTTCCTTTCCTTCAGCATATCCTGCCTAATACCATTTTGGTGACAAATCAATTCTCTAACCTGTAATTTGAATCGGCATGGGTTAATTGTAGTAATAATTTCATGTAGCAATAAGGATTAAAGGTTTTGGTGGCCACACTTTGATGACTGGATCAGCTTGTTTAGTTTGTTAGGGGCAGTGGTGGCCTAGTGGTTTGTGAAGCGAACTTATAACCGGTTCGAGTCCCCGGATTGGCAAGAGGTTGAGGTGGGAAAGTGAGAGCGACCACTTGTCCCAGTCACCACCACTGTGGGCCCTTGAGCAAGGCCCTTAACCCCTGACTGCTCCCCGGGTGCTGCACAGCGGCAGCCCACTGCTCATAGTATGTATAGTTAAGGTTAACTTTGACTAGGATGGGTCAAATGCAGAGAAGGAATTTCCCCCAGGGGATCAATAAAGGTTAGAATATAGATTATTGTTTAAATACAACGTGAAGGACCAGCTCTTATTTGTTCATTGTGATGGTTTTGGTTACAATCGCACTTACCTTCTCTGCTACCAAGCCCCTCCTTTTCACTGCCATGAAGCATAATAATGACCCATTTCTTGGTGCCTGGTGCCTTCAGGCTGAAGCGTGGTGTTTTCTTAAAAGTGCAGATGACACGAAGTGAAGCGAGGCGGGACCCCCGCATGGCTGTCACAGCAGAGGAAATGGGACTTTCCATGTTAACGATGCTCACTTCCTCTATCTGACTCAGCCTTCTGAAGCTGCTACAGGAAATGAGGAGCAGCCCTCTGATTGTTCGCTTTGATTCCAAGCGACATTTGCTTTTCATCCTCGCTGCTCTCTCATTCCCTTTATTGTTTTTCTCCCACATTCACCTCTTTTACTTTTCATTTTGTATTCCCTCTTTCTCTCTGGCACTCCTTGTGAGCAGATAAAGGGATGTAAATGAAGAGAGCTGGTGTTGACTGCTGGGCAGATGGCCTGATAGGCAAAGTGACTAGTGAAGCTGAGATAAAAGAGACAGTTTGATGCTGGAAAACTGAACTTTCAGGGTTTTTTTCCCCTTATCGCTCAATCTAAAACTCATTTTTAATGCCGTCCTCCATCCTCGCAGCATAAAACACCACACTCGTGCTTAAGGTTATAAACTGCAACATTTTTAGGTAAGACAAACAAACTCATGTGGACCTTGAAATACTCTAAATGTAAATGTCCATCCGAAGCTCTAGTCTACTCTACTGTACTTCTTGAATAAATAACCTTGCCGGGTGTGAGCAGGTCTGAATGCCCCCACCGTAATGTATGCGCACTACTTTAAAGAAAATGGTTCAGTCAGCACACATGCATCGGTGACTTCTGAATAAAAAAGTCTTAATACTCCTGAGGATGTCCTTTACTGTGATTATGGGAGGTTTGGTGCTGCAGACCAGCCACATTACTGGACTGTCCTTCACTGTGGGGTTAGGACCTCAGGACAATGGTTTTTACTGTGTCTGGTATTAGTTTTCTTATAGCAAATGCTGCACGCGTGGATGCAGTAGTTGTTATTGTTAACAGTGTTATAATCCGGCAGCTGGTGTGACTTTTTTTTATTAAATATTCCTGAATATTAACTGTAGCTGTTTTTACCGTGTCTTCAAGTGTCTGAAGAGCCTTTGAGCATAATTCTAGTTTCCTTTCATTCTGGTAATGTATGCTGAAAGCTCACAAACACATATGTCTCCATGAATGCATTAATGAATGAATAGTTAACTAAAACTACAACAAGCCAAGTCCAATTTAAGTCTAATAAAGGTGAATCACAGGTAAAAGCACATAAAACTGGTCAATGAACACAAACACTGACTGCACAATAAATCTGGAGCACCGGAAAACTTTATTATGAAAAACTGAAATATCTTTTGTATCTGAGTGTCTTTGTGCTGTCTTCAAAAGACAGTGGTAGCAAAGGTGACCCCCTGGTACAGCGAGGGTTGCTGGATCTATTGTAATGTGGCAGCAGAGTTTGTTTAATCCCCGTCCCAGTGCAGCCTAATCCAAATGGAGCGCTGAATAGTCCTGAAGCTAATAGCCTCCCAGGAGCTCCTCCATTGGCTCTGCCTGCAGATTAATATAAGGTCTATTCCAAGCTGTTTCCAGTCTGTGATTCCGTGTCTGTGTGTGTAAGTGTGAGTGAAATTTTCTTTTGGCCTGCTCAGCTATATCTCCCTCTGTCTTTGTTATATTTTTAACCCTGAATTAACCAGGAAACCCGAGAGAGAACAGTTGATTGTGTGCATGCAGTCGACATCAGTGGAGCAATGCCAAAGGCAGACTTTGGAGAATTGTTAGTATAAATACTGTCACTGTGGCAGTTGGGGTTATTTGCATGTCATTAGGAAAGAAACATAACACTGAATATTACAATACATGCACACTTGAATTTTTAGGAAGTTCCTGGAGTATATTGCTTCAGAATATCGCAAACATCAGAGTTCAACACAATAAACACTAACAACAACAGTTCATAGCTGAGTGTGACCTGAAATAGATATTCTTTTGATACATTATTTTCATTACATTTATTTATGATGTGCAATATGTAAAATTATTTTAAACCTACAACCCTGAGGCTTTTTTTTAGGATAATCTCATGACCTTTATTTTGAAGCTCTTATCTTGGTCATTATAAGGGTTAGCCATACGTGCTGTATCTTAAATAACACTTTAGGCTATCTAGCTCTTCCATCACTTGATATGATTATAATTGTAGGTTTTAGATTAGCCTTTGTATCAAGGAAAACATATGTTGTGTTATGAAATTGCTTGAAATTGTAAGTAGAGGTATCTTCTTATATTTGTGTTGGGGGGATTGTCTGGAATGTGGAAGCAGAACGATGATGGTGGGATACTGTACGACTTAGAAAATGGGAAAAATATGTGCTGAGTGCCTAACAGAAATAACTGTCATCATTTTATTGACGGAAGTGTTCACATAGAGAGTAGCCTACTTACAGAGGTGGCAAACCAGTCAAACCTCCTCCCAAATAAGGGTCCCTCAATGGCCTCTTCTTTTGACTGCATTTTTAAACTTATTGCAAAGAGAAGTTATTTTGTGTTATTTTTATTTTTTCATACAAAGGGGGATGTACTGTCTGCTCTATGTTGGAGGCTCTGCAAAAATTATTTTTAAAACTGGGTGACTCAACAACTAGTATCGTTGGAAAGGATAAGTTCTGCTCTGTGTTTTGATATGCAGGAGGCCTACGTTATGAAACGATAGGGACATAATGACTTATTCAATTGAGAAGCAGGAGTATGAAAGATATTACTCTGCAGAAGTTTGATCTGTCATCACGTTATCACTTCAATATGTAACAAACATAATTACAAAGCTCTGGCTTGGCTCTTTCATGTGGTCTGATATTTACACATCATTGCATAGATATTAACATATCTATACAATGACGAGTTCATTCATGAGCAATTCAAACAAGAATAATAGATATGGAGCTGAGCGAGCTGCATGCAGGTTATTACTTTGACCTGAATTCAAAATGATTTTTTCTCGGCTTTGTCACGCAGACAAGTACTAGTATGGTTGGAAAGGTTAGGTCATGTGGTTTCATTTGATATGTGCTACACCTTGTGTGTCTGTCAGGCTCTAATTGTTTACCTGCCTGAATGGTTCTTTCATTGATAGCCATATATTGATGTTTACAGCTGTACACAAACCAACTGCAGCCAATCTGGTGCTAGAGGAAAACATTGCTATATGGTGCATAAGCTGTGTGTAGGTTTATGAAAATGCATACTCTTCATTGTTTGTGATACTGTTGTTTTTTCTGCAGTATCAAGGCAGCACAAAGCCCCTTTAACCACATGTGAATAGCCTGCACTCATACACCAAGCTGCACAACAAAACTCAAACAGGCATCATACTGGCTGCACATCCTCCCACCTGGAAGTAACTGGTGGATTTTCCAGCTGCAAGTGACTACATCCATCCATGAATTAAACATTTCGTTCTACAATTTTCTCTCAGTCATAATTCCAACTCCCTCCTCAACATACACCTGAGCAACTAGTAAACGCTTGTTTAACCAGCGTATCTGACAGACTAGTAGTTTTCAGAATAAGATATAATTCACAACATAAGTCCTGACATGGGGCATCTGTCATTTCATGCATCCATTCAATTGCTGTTCTTTCTCCCAACTGTTATGGAGCTACGAGAGCAGAATAATGACATTTTGACCTCGTGAGATTACTTATCTAGAACTGTCGTCACAAGTGTCTATATCATCATCTTCATTTTCTTTATGTAGTTTCATTTTTACATTTCTGAGTAACTCACAGGTGGCAGGTGTGGCTGATGTTCCTCTGGGTTTACTTCTGTCACTGTGAGTAACCTCTGGGGGAAGTGGTAAAAGAAATGACAAGTGATATATTTTATGATAGAACAGTAAGAAACAGTAAAGCATTTGTTCTGTAATCTTTACTGTGGCAGTAAAACTACTCTGATTGGGAGTGCCTTG
Organism: Chromis chromis; assembly: GCA_900302755.1. Classification (NCBI taxonomy): domain Eukaryota; kingdom Metazoa; phylum Chordata; class Actinopteri; family Pomacentridae; genus Chromis; species Chromis chromis. The sequence goes on along the minus strand of OMNN01051895.1, from coordinate 10,936 downwards.
CTCAAGGACACTTTTAGTTCTCAGTTTGTGGAGCTGCCTTCACCTCTGTGCACTCTCTTTCCCCTTTTACACTCTCCGTTCCTTTTCCTCCCTTCAGTGGTTAATTCTCTGTCCCTGCAACACTTCCATAATCCCTGACTCACTCCTTGCTTTTCATCTAGTTTTCCCTCATTCTCATCCCTAATCTAATCTCCCCTCTTTGTTGCGTCCCCCTAACAGTTCTGTTGCCCCTGTTTCTATACCCAACCCTTCCTCTTCTACTCTCTCTTTTCTTTCTCAACCCTTCTTTTTAAGCACACCAAGTCATTCTCTCCTCCTTCCTGTCCTCTCTGCATCGATTCATGTTTCCTTCCTTCATTCCCTCTCCTCTCTTCTTTGCTAATTCTTTTCTTCAATCCAGACCTCCTTTTTCTTCTTCCTTGCTTTGGTATGAAATTGGTTTCTAAGTGATTTATGAGCGATGAGAGGCTTATGAAGAGTTTATGCCGTAACTCTTCATTACTTTACTATTAACTGCCTTCTTCTGTTCTGTGTGTCTAACTTATGAGCGTGTGTGTGTGTCTGTGTGTGTGTGTGTGTGTGTGATTGAGAACCATTTAAATAGCACCTTCTAATGAATTCAGGCTTGATGAATGTCATTAAGGCAATCGTTCTGAGAGTTCATTACTTAATTTTTTGTTACTCAACTCTCACACAAAAAGTGCATTAGTGAGGGAGAGATTTTTGATGGTCTTTAAGAAGACATCTCACAACAACAGGGTACAATCATAAATAAAAACACAACACACCAGCTCCCACATATGCTCACCTGCAACAACTGCACAGGGAAAAACAAACAGCCCACACTAGTACAAATGACCCCTGTCTCCCACTAGCATATTGTATTCTACTGCTTCCAAACTACTGTGAATGTGAGCAAACATTTCTGCTCATAACAGTGTTTCTCAGTGATGTAAACATGTTTTAATTGAATAAATCTGCACTCTAGCAGACAGACACATCTCCCTGTTCTCTCTGTTGTACTAAGCAGAGAGTTTTTATTTCCTGTTGAGCCATTTATGGTGTAAGTTATGAGCATTTTGCCACTAACGACAGCCAAATGGCTGACATGGCTGCCGTCAAACTCTAAATGTGTAAATCGAAACTCTGTGCTCGGCGCGCCACAATCAATATCTCGTCCTCAGGACAGGAAGATATTATTTCTCGGCTCGGTGTGTTTTATTATGTGTATGTGTGTGTGTGATCACATTATGCCTCATGCTGGGGGGCATGCTGAATGCTGCAGGGATGAATACAATGTGTGATGTGTGTCATTTATTCCGGTGTGGGGATCAATTACAGTAATCGCCGTCGGCCAGAGTTTTGTCTCAGCTGTAGGCAGACACGGAGCTGCTAGATGAGGAGAGGATAACAGACTGAAACACAGAGTCAGCTGACACATGGCAAAGTTGTCTGTTTTCTTGCTGTAACTTCTGTGTTTAATTACATTGATTGTGTACTTTGGCTGAACAAATCAAGTGAAGACACTGACATAAGAATGCAGATACTACTGTTGTGCTGGTTCTGATACTCTGCCAGTGTAGATAAGGTGTAAACGTGCCAGACCACACAGAGGAAGAGAGAAGGGCCTGGAAGTTTGATATAACAGTGAACAAGTGCTTCAACCAGTAACTCAGAAAAGTCAAGTTTGATGCAACAGCTTTGTGTACAGTTGCCTGTTGCTGGAACAGCAGTAGTGAAGGTGGTCTTTATGAAGCTGCTGTACTTATGTTTGCCTCTCTTAGCAGATATTTGCAAAATAGAAGGCAAAGAGTAATATTAAAGTTTGTTAGTATTCTGTACCACACTGTTTGTGATAAGGATAGTGTTGTAACAATACCAAAATTCTGACTTTGGTACAATATCTGCCTAAAGATATCGATAGCAATACTAAAACAACCCCACAGCAAAAACCTAAAACATCAGGAAAAGAAATACGATAATAGATGTACCATATTGTGTTTATACATTTTAATAACCACAAATGGATTAACTCCTTATTAAATGTTTGTTACACATAAAAGAGAAAAGTGGGAGCAGTGCACATTTCAATCACCCACTTTCACTCTTTCTATAAGAATTCAGTTAATCATCCATAAATGCAGTTTTTCATCTGAAAAAATAAATCACAGTTGATTGACTTATATTTGACAGCATGATACTTAAGTTCCCTACATGTTTGCTAACTTGTTGCTCTTTGGATCCTTTGAACAATTCAGCCTGTCAGTCTGTCAAAGACGTACTTTGGACATGTTGTCTCCCTCGATCCGTCTAGGTTCAAAACATCTTTTATAGATAGCTTTGTGGTGTCAGTGGGTTCGCCCATGGTCGGCAATAGCACTTGTTTATGCAGCCATGCCTTGTTTTATCACCATGAAAGCTGTAGTTTGCTTAAATTCGAGGAAAAAAGCGGTTGGCATGCCCACTAAGCCTGCAGAGAGTGGAAGCAGAGCGCTCCACACACACTGATCTGCTGTCATATTCAAGACAATTCACAGGAAACACAGCTTCTATTAAGCACTGTCATTCTTTAAGTATCGATACTAATAAAATGGGTAATAGGATTATTTTTAATGGTAGGGTATTGTGATACCTTTCTTGTGTCAGTATAATGTACAACACTAGATAAGAATGTAGGATGACCGACCACTGAACACATCCCTGTCCAAATACGTAACACAGCAGCACAGTCACAATCAAGCACAAAGAATCAACATGTACTTACTGTGACTTTAGTCCAACAAATACAATGTGGCATGCTGCAACACACACAAGAAAAATCACCAGAACATGCAGTTTTCTTCCACAGTGTTTTTCTGACACTGAGTTTTTCATCAGTCTTCAGTTTCCAGAAAAGCTTAGGTCACCTGGTGAACCATGAGGTGCTGCTACTGAATCCGAAAATCAATCCACCAAAAACATCCGCACAGGACAGAACCGGTTCTGCTGCAATCCATTTATAGCATCTCCTTGTCAACAATTCACGAAAGAAATGAATTTACCAAGGGTTAGTGGGGTGAGAAAAACTAAAAGTGTTAAAAGAAAAAAGGCTCTGATGTTGTGATGTTGCACACTGAGAAGTGTGACTCTGTCAAATGGCATTTCATTGGATGCAGAGCCTTTTTCACCTTCCAGTTTTGGTGACTTGATGCTGGGGAGCTGTGCAGCAGGAGCTCTAACAAAGGTTGAGATGCAGTTATGGTGTCAAGGATTGCCTGATTTTGTGCAGATGTCAGCCGAGCTGCTTAGGAGTTGTTCCTTTTCACCTATGATCATTGAACTGTTTCCTAAGTGGTCCGTCTCTTAAACGAAACCCTATTCACATGTACCCAGTTCTTATATAGTCCTCTAATGATTTCTAAGAACTTGTTTGTGTTTTCAGCAGCATGTAAATTTGCCATGGCCTTAATCTGAAAATTAAAAATTCCACCACAAATTAAGGACCATATTTCCCCAAGCAGAGCAGGCTTCTCATAGTATACAGTACGTCTCATGTGAATCAGTCTTAACATCTGTTTAGTTTCTTTTTCTTCCTCCCTGGGGTCAAGAATTATGGAGGCTGCAGTGTAAATCATTAATGAGAGCTCGGAAGGCTCATCTAGCTTCACAGCATGGTGAGTCATTACATTTCAGTACAGATACATTTTTAGGTAGTAAATTAGGATAAAACACAGACTTTTATTATTTAATTTGCAGTATCGCAACCAACAGGCAATACATTGTTGTTTGTGACATGCACCATTAATTTATCAGAAATAGTTATATTATATTTCAGTGCAGTCATCTTCATCATAATCATTTTTCAACATTTTTTTTTTTTTTTTTACAAATGTGAGAGTTGCAGATAGGATTGTCCAGAAGCAGCAGGCTAGTTGGGTAGGTCAGTTTTATTATAGATCACATCGACCACAGTAAGCACTCCACCCACAGAAACAGCCAGACCACATGTCTATACAGTATCTCTACATTTCTGTCCGACCACAGAGTTCCACCCTAACAAAACCAAACTGTACGTCCTGATAATATACATCTTCCTTCTTACTGCCTGGTGAGTTTAAGGTTATTTTGTTTTCTTTGTTTCTCCCTGTTTTATCGATTTCTTTTATTTAACCTTTATTTTACCAGTAGGTCCTGGGAGTCACAGTAGTTTTATTACAAGACAGACAAATGAGGACTGCAGTATCGTCAATAACAATCTCAGCTGAACATACAAAAGGAACCAAACATAATGTCAGTTAGAATCAGAAACAATTACTCAAACTTCCAGCAAAAGTGCCTTTAAAATGGTTCTTTAAGTCCTGAACAGAAGGTAGTGTGTCTTGTTTAATTAGGCCTTGTAGGTGCTTCCTTCCTTTGCTATTAGAAAAGCCAGTTTTACTTACATCTGTGAAAACCTTGGGAATATTAAGGAGCGGCTACCTAGCAGACCGAGTCTGATGTATGTGGGATGTTCCATTAAAGAGCAGCACAACTTTTTCTGCTGCTCACTTTCAACAAATCTATCTCATTCTATTTTTGTCCCTCTAGACCAGCAGGTGTAGCCTGATTTTTTTGAACATCATTAACTCTGACTGACACAACAACATTGAAGACATTCTAAACGATTTTTTAATGATAGATCGCAGCTAAATTCGGGGCTCAAAAAAATGTTTTGAGACGCTTATCTTTTGGACGAGTACGTGGTGTGATGAAAAGGTTTTGAGACTGTGGTGTGCATGCTTTGAGTGCATGCACAGCAGTAACTGTCATGATTCAGGAGACCGTGTGACACTGTGTTGTTGCCAGCAGGACTTGGGTTGCACATGTTTTTATGACCACTAGTAGGTAGACATTTTCAATTTCTCCATTTACTGCAGACTGGAGCTGAGAGCAAATTCTGTGTCAGTCAGCAAACAGGATGATCCAGTCTTCATGTAGAGGATCATCGCTGGTAGAGAGAGGTATATCTGCAGCTACAACAGAGAGAAGAAACAGCAGTTTTCAAAGTGGAAGAGCCCACAGTTTTTTTCAACATTCATGTTAATGTGCACTGGGAATTATTCCCCCCGGGTTGGACTTTCAAGTTCTACTGTAACGTCCTGTTTGAGGGGCAACTCTTGGCACTGACAGTGTGTTGATTGTTCACACATTTTTTGGCCACAACAACACAATTGTCACACCTCACCTGCCGTACTCGCCGGATTTGGCTCCCTGCTTCTTCTTCCTCATCCCCAAAATGAAATTCAAGTTGAAGCTATTAAGACGCAGTTTAGGAAATTTAATGGTGCTTGATGTGTAGCATGAATGGAGTTCTAGGTTGCATTGCAAACATAGATGCAACTACTTCGACGGAGATGGTGGCCAAATTTATGATCACACTTATATTTACCTTTATCAGGTAAAAGTTGCAATAATTTCACTTTGGCTTTTTAATTTTCTCTGTGAATGCTAAGTGTCAATTGTGTCAACATATAAATTATTCAGTTTATATTATTAATGTCTACATGGCGTTCTGCAAAATGTTGCTCAGAGGCACATTTATAAACCTAATGTTAAATAATTTATAAGTGATGAGTTCTTTTTATTTTCATTTGAGTAATCACGTCACTGTTAATGACTGTGGATTGATCATTTGTTGCCAAGCACTTTATGAAGTCAGTTTCATCCTTCCAAAGTTTAATAATGATGACTGAGTTATTACTGTGATGATGAGGATTCATAAAACAGAATCAGGCATATAGATGCATACATCTGTCTTTGTGTACAATGATCTCTGGGTCAGTGCAACTGATGACATTACATATTGCAAATTGTGTGTGCAATGACTGCATTACCGAAATTTGTTGGTTGATTTGCACGTATCCCACCCTCCCCTCAAAAACCTGCTTTATAACAGTCGTACCAGGAAACCCAACCAACTGTGTTGCAAGTGTGACGCTGTAAAACTGTGTGCATGTGTAGTAGAAACATAAATTATTCCCCACGTTTTATACCCCCCACGTGCATTTTAAACCTTATTTTGGGGCAGTGTCACCAACCTGTTCAGGCAGTTTTAATAAGATTTGACTGGTGATTCTCTACATGCAGTTTTTATGTCACGGTGACCATTGAAATTGTCGTTATGGCTCTCTTGATTCATTCAGATAGAGGCCTGATCTTGTTAGCTTGAAATAGCTGCTAGGGGGTGTTACCAAGATGTCTGCCAGGTGGCAAGAGTTGCCTATAAGGGCTTTCACTACACTTCTCATAGTAGAGTCTAAATGTGTCATGCATAGATGAATATACACAGTTGAAAACACTGCGGATGTGCTGCTCACAGCCAACAGCAATCACACTCCTCCATCACTAAGAGTAACAACCACTCGTAAAATCGTTGTATGGGTTAATACACAGGTTAAAATAGGAACATTGTACGAAGAAGTCGTTAGCGATGCTAATTAGGCGAATCAGAAGGAAATGACAGTCAGTGCTGCTGCTGTGAAGCTGAATCTGTGATCTTTAGCCCACAGTGAGCCGAGGAGATAGAAGATAATTTAAATGTTCAGAGCCCCGAGGCTTCAGAAGCTGGTTTCATGTCATGTTAGGGGAGGCGAGAGGAGGAAATGTGATCTCTTTGAGAAAGAGAGAGAGAGTGTGAGTGTAGAGGCAGAGGGATACTGTACTCACCCTCTGAGTCACAGACAGCCAATTATAAAAACCCAACGGCCACCTCGTCCTCTCTCTCTATCTGCCTCACTCATTTCCTACCTCTCTCACCCTCCCTGTCTCATTCTTCATCTCACTCTTATCTTTCTCACTGTTTTTATCCATCTCCCTGCTTCCCTCTCTCTCTCACACTATATAGAGATTTCTACTTCATTAATAAACCCCAGTTGACGTAAAAATAGTAGAGGGAAGGATGGGAAAGAAGAGGAGAGGAAAGAAGATGAGTAGAAGGTGAAGAACTAGGAAAGAGGGGAGGGGGGATGAAAGCAGAGGGGAGAGGTGAGGAGTTGAGAGGAGATAAAAGAAGAGGAGAGGAGGATATGTAAAGGTGAAGAGGAGCAGAGGAGACAGCAGTAGCAAGGAGACGAGACAATGGTGGAAACCGAGGAGAGGGCACATTAAATTAGATTAGTTTTGACTCTATTCATGTCTAAATGGAAATTAAATTTTCACGACGGGAGGTGCATTACAACAATATTTCACCCCGGTTCAGCAACACTTGCTGTTTCCACTTGTTCTCTTCTGCTCCTGCTAATTGCATCAGTTTAAGTCTGTTTGCTGCATGTTGAAATAAACGCTCTGGTGTCTTGTTTAACTCCGAGCAGAAGACTCGACTCACTGCGTTAATGAGGGAATATATGGAAGAATACCTCAGCCGCACTGCACAGTGTGCACTTTCTCTGTCTGTAGTAATACATCAGGTTTTGTAAGGACTGGACTAAAACATTCACTAGGTGCAGTACATGTGATACAACAATAAATAGTGAATGCATCTTTGTGAAATCAGATCTGCCTTATTGTGTAACCATGTCAGAGCTAGCTAATTCTGACTGCTGCCTTCACAATGCTACAATACTACATCCTATGTATACCTATGTTTTGCACATTTGTGTTTTTAATTTCATTATCAATAGTTTTCTTTATATCCATTCAGTTTATATTACCTCACCTTACTATTATAATCAGTGTAGTGATGCCAGTTGGCTCTTCCTTCCTCCCTCCTCAGTGTGGCAGCAGGGTTGTTGGATTGTTTCATATCTTCTGATGTGTTTATTTTCCATGTGTCGGTGTGAAATGTTTAATGTGTGCATTTCCTCTCTCTTGCCTGTTCAGCGAATCACAGAGATTCAAACTGCAAGTAAATAATCCCACTTAATAGTGTTAGCACCGTATGCCTCTCACTTCATCAGATTAATTCAGTCACTGTCGGCTGCTGTATCTGTGTAACTGTCAGCCACGCTTCTGATTTATATCCGGGTGTGTGTTTACGCAGCCACAAAACTCCTGCACGCAGCAATCAAGCATGTAATGTCCCCTGTGGATGGAAGCAGGGGTCATGTTGTTCTCGCTTTCCAAAATCCTATTTTTGTGCTCTTCATTTCTATAGTTCCAAAATAAATCTTTCTGAACATTGTTCTCTTAATTGTTCCCCAAATTCTGTCCCAGATGGGAGAAGATTTGGGTTATTAAAAAGTTGATTCACTCATCTGAGATGCTGTCAGTTATTGCAGTCACAGCAACGAGCTTAATGAGAAGCACTGAATGGAGCGGTGACTGCTTTTCTGACTTTGTTCGCCCTGGGTTTCACCTCTGAGGCTGCTATACATACAAGCTGCAATGTGTTAAAGGTGAAGGATGCAAGGATGTAGCTGCTCAGTTGACCACTTCAGGCTGATTCCAAAGGTTTGTTAATCCCCACAGACCCCCATGTTAAAATGTCCAACTTTACAGCAGAAATGAACATGTTTACAGCCTGGTACAAAAAGCAGTTTTGGTCTCAATAGTTAAATTCCCCGTTCAATACAACTGCACTAGTATATTTTCATTATCTCTTAAAGTTTTATATAATTTAGAGTGTGTGCGCTTTAAGTGACGGGTCGGCACCATCACAGGACAGTCCATCGTGCAGAAATGTTTACGTGGCCACCCTCAGCTGCACTACTACTCCAACTCTTTGCTCATTTTTGGATTAAACAGGAGTTAGGTTTAGTCAGGCACCGCCAAGATAGCGACAACCATTTATAGCTCTTCATGAAACTGATAGTTGACGTCAGAAAGAGTTCCTCAATCTTTATATATTTTACAAAACTATTTAGCCGACATGCTATGGGGTATATGAAACTAAAAGGTGTGACATTGCACCTCTGTAAGTTTCATCCGTTTTAGGCCCTCTATTTTTCCCTTCACTCAGAGAATGCCTTCAGGCCATAATGCAAATTGTGTTAAAGTTAACAAATTTGAATTCTGCTTGAAAGATCTGTGCAAATTCCCCTTCCTCTGATCATAGCAGTTTCTTTGAAAAGAACTGATTCTGGTCTGAAATGTTACTGTAACGAGCACTGGTGTAACCGGGGTGCAGAGATCGCAAAAATGACATGAATGATTACTGCGAATATAAAATGTGGCTTGAAGTATCCATTTTTTTTGGATGAAACCTCTAAAAATCAAATCATTGAAAAGCTGACGTGTGTTTACTTTGTGTGCTTCTGTGTGTGTGTGTATGCGGTCGTTACTTAACTTGATGAAGAGGTGTGTGTCCAGGCTGTATTGCCTCGGACAGCTGTGCTGCTGGGAGCAATACAGTCGTCACACACCATCTGCGGTGCACACATGCCCACGCAAACACACACACACACACACACACACACACACACGCTCACACACGCATCAACATGTTGTGATTTAAGCAAACAGGCACATCCACCACCTGGCGTGGCCCTCAGCTACCTACTGCTGTCTCTCTTGGTTTACCTCTCTCTCTCTCTCTCTCTCTCTCTCTCTCTCTCTCCCCCACACACACACACACACCTCTGCAAGCAGTGTCAGTCTTTCTCTTTTGTGCTTCTTTCACATTCTGCAGCTTCTGCCTCTCCCTCTCAGACATTGATTTTAGTGTGTTGGCATGAGTATGTCTGTGTGTATGTGGAGCCTGTTGAGGAAGGAGTGTGCTTTAATTAGCCTGTATGCTTCTGTAACGGCAGCTCCTAAACACCAATATAGCTCCCTGGAGGCACTGGCAGGTGCTGCATTGTTTTCTATACGTGTGTGTGTGTGTGTGTGTGTGTGTGTGTGTGTGTGTGTGTGTGTGTGTCACAGTACACACCTGTGTGTTTGTTGCATCATGGATTTGTACATTTCAACAGTGCTGTCGTGACTAACAGCTGATGTGCATTTTACTCAGTGGAAATGTTTCTGTTTAAAAGACACTCAGGATGAAGCTACAAACACACAAACTGCAGTATCCTTTAGATAATGTACAGAAAACCATATACAAGACTTAAATGTGTACAAACACACACACATTTAAAGGAGTTCTGTCTATCGCCTGCCGCCCTGATCTCTGAGTAAACCGATGTGGAGTCTGTCTTTGACTGCAGGGAATTACCTCAGCTCTGAATCATGTGGCGCCTTGCCGAGAGTGTGCACAATGCAATCAGCCAGCCATCCTTCTTACTCATAAACTGTCAGAGGGCCTCACACTGCAGGAGGCTCCAACACACTGTTTCATGTTCCAATTAGTCCATCTCAGGCAAATTCACTTGGACTGCTGAGATTTTAGTCTCTGTGGCAACTTTGGACTGAGGCTAAAATACAATCTTTTAATACTTTAACTTTGTTTTCTCTTTTATTAGACAGACAATAAATAGGAAAAGTTCAAACAGCACAGGCACATGTTTAGGTGAAAGCCAGTGTGAAACATAAGCCCCTTTTCGACCGCAGGAACTAGGAACTAAATAGGCTGGGCTTTTTTTTGAGGAACTAAAAAGTTCCTGTTGCCCATGTCGTCCGCGTTTCGACCGCAGTCTGAAGTACCGGGGAGATCATGCAAATTAAGCCAATGACGTATGAGAACGTAAACGCCGGCCGGTGAACCAGGAGTGCGTCCAACCGGTCGAACCACTTGCTGGTTCTGCGGTCGGAACCACTCTTGTTGTTGTGGTCCTCCTTCGGAGCTTTGTTGGTTCAAACTCCGTTCCTCCTAAGAGCCGGTTTGCGTTTCCACTGGCCAGGAGCCAAGTTGGAGCCACGCTGTTACATCACCAGCCCTCTAAGCTTGTATCATTACATAGCGGTTAAACAAACGCAATACGTTGATGATAATATCTATGTTTTATAAAGACCTCATAAAGATGTTTATAAGGTCCGCGGAGGTCCGCGTTGCCCGCCGCCGGCACTTCCGCATTTCCGCGACGTACAGATTTCAGCGCAACAG
>OMNN01051894.1:0-11414 GCA_900302755.1 Chromis chromis | reverse complement strand
GGTGAAAAGTTTACACTGCCATTACCCATCAGAAAAAAAGTGTGCATGCCTCGTTCTGACACACACACACACACACACACACACACACACACACACACACACACACACACACACACACACACACACACACACAGGGTAGTTTGCAGAGCATTAACAGCCTACAGAGGAGGAAATGCTGTATCTGGCACCGAGCAGTGTGGGAGATGAGAGTGTTATTTTAGTGCCATTTTAGTACGTGTAGGTGTTAGAGACCCAATACTCACACACACATCCATGCGCACTTATACACTGCAGCAACACACACAATACGCACACATACGCTGCGCTTTGGTTTAAGACTTTGGCTCATCTGAAGGTGGGAATGTGATTACCAGGCAATGACCTCATCATCCTGCGCCGGCGCCATGATTCACACATCATCACAACATCATGGACTTCCTCTCTAATGAAGTCCCTCAACGACGTCGCTCTCGGCCCTTCAGCAGCACCTCTTCGTCGCACACGCCCACGCGCTCGCACACATGCATACACTCTGCACCACAGTCCCACACAGAGATGATTAAACTGGAAATAAATGGAAAATTTGCACTTAAACGCACCTCGCGCCACCCACGTTCAATAGGTTTACCGCATACATTTTCTCCTTTATGACAATGTCTGCTCTCGCTCTTTTCTCTCACTCTTTTTCTTCCCTTCTTTGAACTTGGGTGAGCAGGGTTCTCTGGGTTTCTCAGTGTCTGTTGGTTAGATGAAGGCAGATGAAAGGAACATGGCGGATTCCCAGGCTGTAGTTTATAGGGGCTCTCTCCCTCCTGACCGCAGATTTTCATTTAGCTCGGTAGTTTTAGAGCAGGCAGTGTGGTTGCTGGTCGGGCTGGGGTCCTGTTAGGGGAGCAAGGCGACTTTTTCAGGTGAACGCAGAGATAGTAAGTCTTTTAAATCACGATCGGTGCAGGTTTTTAAGTTTAAATTACCACTCAGTGTTCATTCTAGAAAAAAAAGGCTCTTTTTCAGCAGTGTTTTTAAAGCTTGAGCTCTGCCCAAACCCAGATTTAGCTTTTTGGGGTTTTCTTTTTGCTTCTGTGGGTCCAGTTTGGTCCCATCTCATCTGGATATCCATAAATATACACACACACAAAAAGCTTAGTAAGGCCAAACACACACATTGTAGGAGTTCTTAAATTGAACAACCACCATCTTGAAGTAAATTGCTCATGTGTAGGGAAAAAATAACTCCAGAAATTCTTGTAGGATTAAGGACAGAGCTCATGAAAACACTTATGAGCCACATGCTTCCTTTTTCGACTGAACGACTTTCTTTCATTTTCTTTTTATAGAGATTTAAAGATTGAAAACTTCCTCCTGGACGAACACAACAACATAAAGATTGTGGGTACGTTCGTGCTTCCTCTGATGCTGCAGAACTTGTTTTAGCAATCTAGTGTGTCTGAAAATGCAATAACAAGACGTTGCTGTGAAAATGATCATGTTTTACGCAGACTTTGGCCTGAGCAACACTCTGAAAGCTGAATCTTTATCTCTGGAGCTCCTCAGCACCCAATGTGGAAGTCCAGCCTACGCCGCCCCTGAGCTGCTGGCTCACAGGAAGTATGGACCCAAAGTGGACGTCTGGTCTGTGTAAGTGATAAAATCTCAGTGTATTCCATCTTCATACATTTCTGTGTGTGCGTCATGTAAATGTGATCAAGTTTCCTCACATTTTATTGTGTGTTTGTGCAGAGGCGTGAGCATGTTTGCCATGCTGACAGGAACTCTCCCCTTCACTGTGGAGCCTTTCAACATCAAACAGCTGCACCAGAAGATGGTGAATGGAGAGATCAGCAGCATCCCCAGCGACGTCAGCAAAGGTACTAAAACAAAAGCTCATTCAGTTTTGTCATTATTTACAACCCTGTCTTACAAAACTTACATTCCTAGTGCATTCTCAATTGTGTTTTGGTAGAAACTTAATTTCTCCCAATAAGCTAAAAGGTATGACGTAGCAGGACGTAGTTTCCACTTTAAAAGAGCCACAAAGTCCACATTATAAGGCTGGAGGGATGAATGTACTGGTCCCATGTGTGATCATTATTTTTCTACTTAAGTCTCATTTTCTCTCGTTGTTTGGTTAGGTTTAGGCACCAGAACTATTTGGTAAGGTTTAGGAAAATATCAAGGTTTGGGTAGTCTGACTCACCGAATGTAGACTGTGGGTATAAGTCAGCAATTTCCGCTGTGCATTCCACACAGTATTATCCTCCCTTCTGGTCTCTGCGAGTTACCATTTTCAAAATCAACAACATAACCTTCAAGCAGCAGCCTACGTGCTCAAAATGGCATTTTTGTTTTGCAGAAATTCAGGCCTGCTTGGTTCTTTTGGTGAATTAAATGGTCTGCACTTTTGTAGAATGCGTGTAATTTATTTATTTTTTAAAACCCTTTAAGCAAACATGTTAGAGGAGAAAATAACAATTTTTTAACAGGAATAAACCTCCAGCAGAACCAGGTTGAGGTAGAGCACCCGTCTGCCTCAACTGGTTGGGGTGAGGGTAAAGGGGAGAGAGAAAAGCATAGCATCGAAAAACAGACAACAAACAAGAGAACAATAAGTGTTGGGAAAGTTGGAGAGGCCAGTAACTGCAGATCAGAAATATGTAGCTTCAGAGCCAGAAATACCTGCAGAGAGGACAAAACAGACACTACAGGAGAGAGAAGACACAGAGTTAGAAGTCTGACTGACCAGATGTAGGATGCAGGTATAAGCCATTGCTCATTTCAATCAGCTTCGTCCTTTTTTTTCTTGTATACTGTTTTCTTTACTACACAAAACAACAACAACAACTTCTGAGCGGCAACCTACTCACTGGAAATTCCAAGTTTTGCAGATAATTTGGATCGTGCAGTAAGGTAGCGCTGCAAGTGTTTTTGTTGTGGATTATCCATTTTAATGACAGCATTCACCTCCCTGCATGCAAATGTTCACCTTCACTATTTCTAGGAAACACCGAATCTTTCCCTAGCCACGACAACTGTTATTGGTTTAAAGAAATACAAACCAGCCAGAGCGCTTTTTCCTCCTATAGCAGAATGATAATGTGGTGCAGCCAGACCATTATGTTCTACAGAATGATCTGGCAAAGCAAGACTTATATAGCTACTTTTCACCTTAGCAAGGTCCTATAAAGCGCTTTACAACATGTTTCTCATTCACCCCTTTACACACCAATGACGGCAGAGCTGCCATGCCAGACGTTTGTCTGCCTTTGGCGCATGGAGGCTGAGAAATTGAACTGCAAATCTTAAAATTAAGGGATAACCTGCTCTACCATATGAGCCATGGCTGCCATGACCATTTTAGTGACAGAAATACAAACAAGCCATATAGCAGAATGATACTGAGGTGCAGTCAGACCATTCTCCAGCACTGATACAGTACTTTGGCAGATAGTTCTGGCCATGCGAGACTATGAGTTCGGTTAAAATACACCTTTTTACACCTTCTTGCTCCATCTCCTGGATGATAAGTCAGACCCAGTGCAATATCTGATTGGTTGGCTGAAAAGGAGCTGGAAAGCAATACAAAAAAATGGCAAAGACACTTTATTAGATGGGGCTCGATTATTTAATATCCACTGAGCATCTGTATAGTTACAGTTGAAGTCGTGTGGTTTGAGTCTAGATGAGGATTCAAAGAAATATTTGCTGCAAGTGACAAGGAATGAAGAGAAAGTAAACTATGAAACTACAGAAACGTCTCTAAATGTATGTCAGATACGTTTTTATTTTGCACCAAATATCAAGGAGAGTCTACAGGATGAAACTGTTATGAAACTGCTGAGTTCTTTTTAACCACAGACGTCACAACACAATAAAAACGAAGGAATACGAGTCTCACTGATTTATTGCTTCTTCCACTTGTCCTCGTCCACAGTGACCTCAGTGTGTCTGATTCTCTCTGCTGTATTTTGGTCTCTCTCACACACACAGTCACTCCATTACACTCTGTCATGGCGCCATGTCACCACAAACAAACATAGCTCCTGTTACTGTGGGGAAAACCAGCTCGGCGCTGATGCTCTGAAGCTGTGACAAGATCAGATTAGTGCAGCTGTACCGCTGCCATGGCAGGCATCTGAGACATCCACGTTAACTCTTATCCTTAATCCTGCCTCTGAATGGACTTACTTGTTTCACCGTGTTTCTAAAAATCGACGTCACTTTTACCGTTTCTTTTTCTTCTGCCCAGTAATTCTTGAACTCTTGTCAAACTGGCCCAGTTGCTGGTTCACTCATTTGTTTAGTTTTGTTCATGCAAATGTGACTTTTTTTGTAATATCATCTTTAAACACCTTGAGTCTGCTGCAGGACATGCATTGAAATTAATATTCCACAGTTTTATGGCCATAAAATCAGTAAATAGTGTGTTTTGATTCTATCGGTTGCAAACAAACTGAGTTGACCCGGCTGAGACACGTCGCTCTGGCTCCGTTACTGAAGAGAATCGATAGTAGTAAATGAAAAAGGGCCACTCTTGGCTTATATGTCTGTGAATGTGGCAGCCGTCCCGTTGGAGTCCATCTGCTCCTGCAGACTGCGATGTTTATCTGGATTCCCCATCTGAACTCAAACCTTGCTTGGCTGCCACAGAGGGCAGCTCCGTGTCGTAGGCTGACAGGCTGAATCGGTTCTCCTGAAAGGTTCTCCTGCTTCTCCTCCTCCTGCTGTCATCTCTGATAAGGTTTCAGTGAAGTCACAGTGAGTGACATCAGTCTGAAGTAGTTGTGTAACACTCTTAATTGCTTAGCTCCTTTAGTTTGATTCATGTGGACAATCAACAGTAGCCATCACAAAAAGGTTGTTTGTGTAATTTGCAACTTGGAAAATACTTCCCAGGATGATTGAGCAAAGGTTTTATTTGGACAGAAAGTTGGTCATGCTTTGATTCAGATTTCATCATGTTGACCCAAGATGAACACTTGAGTAATGCACAACATGCATAACATTACAGAGGGGAGAATTTACTTTGCTCTGACCTGCCAGTAAATCTGTTGAGCTGAATGAGAATGTTCTAAAAAATAAATTAAACCTACTGCTGTATCTGTGCTCGTGCTGCAGGTGCTGTGTCGTTCGTGTTGTCTCTCCTGGAGCCAGATCCAGATAAGAGACCGAGTATCAGAGAAGCAATGGAGGAGAGATGGATCAACGAGGGATACGCCAAGAAACCACTTCATACACTGTCTCATAAAAACAGGTAGAGAACTACAAACACACCTCAAATCAGCAGGAATATATATTCTTTAAATGCAGATTTGACATATTGACACACATAAAAAAATATCTTTGCATAATTATTCACTTTTATATATTCTAAATATTGTACATTCTCGAAGTGTATGTACATATAGGAACACTTTTTATTTTATTGTTGTTTATGGAAGCATATTGCGGCCACACCAGATGAAGGGAGGCAGACTAGTTTCACATTATAACGTGAAAAGATTTTTGTTATAACAAGATATTTACAAATCTAAATTACATTTTAAAGAAAAACTTATCTTTTTATAAAAATAAATAATTTGTCTTGTTATAACATAAAATGCTTGACATTATTCCATTATAATGCATATTCTTAAGACATGGAACTCACGTTTGAATGAGGAAACAGTGTGCAGACAACGGATAAAATGAAGAATATGGCTCATGTAAGTTGTACTTCATGCTTGAGTTGGGACATGGCGACGTTCTTGTTGTACTGAGCATGGTGGAGGATATTTTCATAAGAAGATGTACACAAAGATGGATTTTAAAATGCATGGGGCTGTACGGAAGGAAGAATGAGTCCAACCCTCTGGTGGATGTGTCATTTCTGATTAATTGGCTGTTAGTGCACTAAAGGCTCCATGGATACATTTATTATTACAGTATCATTCATTGTATTCAACAACATATCTCAACCCAAGCATGAAGGAGAACTTAATCAAATTAGGTAAATAATTAATTTTCCTCACTTTATTCACTGTTGGCATGATTACAATTATACCATTATAATAATCCCTTCATACCTTAAAGTGGTTAAACTCCACGCCATTATTTTCTCTATAATATGCAGATAGTCAGAGCCTCTCTCTCCTCTCATGGCAGCTCAAGCACACCGGTTCCCCTACAACTGCTCAGACACTCTATGCTACACATTGGCAGGTTGTATTATAATTCAGCCTTACATATTAGAACTGTAAACTGATTCTAAAAACTAGTAATGATACAAAAAGCTCCACCTTGCAAGCCAATAGATTTAGTTCCTATGGATTGTTAAATATGAAACCCTGCAAGTCCGTTTTCATACTCATGGTGTTGACTGCTTATTTTACTCATGATGCGTCTTCCAGCATATAAAAAACACCATATGGACATGTTCACAAGGTAAAAAAAACTAAGATTTTTGTTCGAGAAAACAAGAAAAGTTTCTTGTTCCAATGTGATCAGTTTGCATGTCAAAATAGTGTAAGAAATATAGGGTTACAACATGAAAAACATCTTGTTCGAACAATAATCTTTTCATGTCATAATGTGAAGCTCATCCATTTTTGTTTTCTGGTGTGGCAGTAATACGCCTCAGTAATTATTGCACCATATTTGCAGCATTAGGCATTTGCACCAAGAGAGCAAAGGGGGACACGAAGACTCCTCGGGGAGAGTTCTGCAGTAAACATTACAATGTGGGCAAAAAGAACCGGGAGGGAAATCACTGCATGTTTTCCAAGAAAATGAAAATTTTTGTGGTCTGCAGCGTAACAGCTTTGTATATTATAGCACGACTAAAAGGCTTTTATCACTTTACGCAGTGTGGAAATGCAATCATGTATGGCTCCTCCTGGCAATAATGCGCTTTCTGAAGTCCACATGAATGATGCAAGAACTGTTCCAGCTCTGATGTGCCTTCGACCAAAATCCTTTAGTTACAAGTCGTTCCTCACCAACAAATCCTGACTGACCCTTTAGATCTTTGTCTCTGCTTTCCTTTACTTACACTTTATTTATGTGGCTCTTTCTCCATCAATCTCTCTCGTTTTTTCCAGGTTGTGTCCAGAGGATCTCAACTCATCTGTGCTGACGTTCATGACAGAGTCGCTGGGCTACACTCTGTCTGAAATCATACATACGCTGACAACCAACCGACCCTCCGCCATCATGGCCTCCTACCACCTGCTGCTCAACAAGCTCAACAGGAACCCGAAAGGAGCCAAAGCCGGCAAGGTTCGCACTTTATTTTCACACCCTAACCCGAACCCTTCACAAGTTTTTATCAGTATTTTTTTTTTCTAAAATTTACTGTTATTTTACAGATCTTATTAGTAAAATCACAGAAAAAAGCATTAATTTATGTGTCGACGGTAAAAAACAAACAAATAAACAAACAGGCCAAATGCAATTTAATTGCACATTAAAAACCTATATTTATACAAAGGTTAATTTGTTCTTTTACAGTGTTTGACTGTCTAATTACACAAAATTTTACTGCATTCAATTTAGAAAAAATATAATTATTTTACATATATTGAAAAATGGGGCTGCACGGTGGCTCGGTTGTTAACACCGTCGCCTCACAGCTAGAAGATCCACGGTTCGCGTCGCGGTTAGGACGCCTGGGAGTTTTCATGTTCTCCCTGAGCATGCGTGGGTTTTCACCGGGTACTCCATCTTCCTCCCACAGTTCAAAACCATGCTGAGGTTAATTGATGATTCTAAATTGTCCGTAGGTGTGAATGTGAGTGTGCTTGATTGTCTGTAGCCGTGCGATAGGCTGGCGACCTGTCCAGGGTGTTCCCTGCCTTCGCCCGAGCCAGCTTGGATAGGATTCAGCCCCCCTGCGACTCTGCAGAGGATTAAGCAGTGTATAGATAATGGATGGATATATTGAAAAATGGAAAAATAAATATATTGTTTTACTGTTCCTTCACAGATTTAATCTATTTTGGTAAATTAAAAATAATAACCTGTAGAATCAGTGAAAAAAGTATTAATTTACAAGTTGACTGTGAGAAAAAACAGGTCAAAGCTGTATATATATATATATAATGTCCACATCAAAAATCTGTGTTTTTACAAATAGCAATTTCTTTTACAATGTGTGACCATAAAATTACACTGTTTTACTGTATTTAAATCAAATGGAAATATCATCATTTTACAGATATTTACTATTGTTTTAAAAGTTTTTACAATTTTTGAACATTACAGAATTCTACATTTTTTTAAACCTTTTTTTGGCACCTTTCTGCCAGATTATAATAGATAATATTAGTTAGCAAAACTAATGCCACTAATACATAAATGGGTCGGTACAACATTTGCAAAAAAAAGGAACGAAATACAAATAATACGTATAATAATACATATCTATATGTTTCAACTACAATATTGATTTATTTGACAGAAGCTGGAGAGCAGTGACTGGTGTCTTCCCAGCAAGAATACATGGAGAGAGAGGAGTAACCCTGAATCAAACACTCAGCAACAGGTAATGCTAAATGCTAAGGTAAAAAGACGGGAAGTCGAGATAACATTTTTTTTGTTTATTTGTTTTTTGCTCCAGATCTGATCCCAGTCTTTTAATACAATAAAGATAATAAAGATTAGCTGTGCCTCTTACATTTTAATTACTGTAGTGACCAGAAGAGGCAGGCATTACTGTGTTGGCCAGCAGAGAGCAATGTGGGAGTCCAGCTAGTAAAGGAGCACCATGACAAAGTCTTTATCAAAGGCTTAATGACTTCTGAGTAGTGCATTAGTGTTAAGTCATGCTGGAGTGTTTTTATAGCCAAGTAGCATATGAAATGGTTGTTTTTACAACTTGTTACACGAGCCCAAGTGACAATGCATGTAAATGAAGAATTGGGCTTAACTTTCTGCCAATACAGATTAATTAAAGACTCCTATGGTCTGCCCCTAAGATCAGAAACAGGACATTCCTAATAAATACTGTAATCATTGATAACTCAGGATACCAATGCAAGCTGGGTGCTAGTTCTGGGTGGTGCTAGTATTGGATTAGAGTTGGTTCAACTTGCAAACCCTCTGAGAAGCAGTTGTCACCATAAGGAACCTTGTCTTTCTATACATCTGTTTAAGCACCAACTTTGTTATTGAAGCTCCCTTTAGTTTATCCTGAACACCGCAGTGCAAGGAGACAGCTTCTTCCAAGGAGCACCGCCTGAAATCTGATGAAGTCATTACTCATCTCATCTTCCCTGCTGTTCGGTGTTTTAATATCACCCGCCGGCATTTATAAACACCTTTGCAGATGGCTGCTGGCGTATGTGAACGCTGCTTTTTGTGCCACCATTTGCAATGGCATTTATATTTGCAACATCGCCAGCTGACGATATTAAAACATCAAACAACAGGGACAATGAGACACATCATCAGGTTTCTTCTCACAGCTGCTTTGATTACACGTCCATACTGAAACTGGATTTTCTTCTTCTCTGGATGAGTCAGATTAGCTCTGTTTTTCTTAAAAATGGCAGTCACAATGTTTTAGTCGGTGTCATTGGTCACAATATTCCTGCCTTCAGCCTCTGACATAAGCGAGTTTAGACCGACAAAGTGTTGGTGCCACTCTGGAACCAGTTTTCGTGATCGAAACAAGGTTTTTTGGCTGTTGAAATGCAAAGAACGTGTTTGTTATTAGGCACTGCCTTTGAATTGTCTTGGAAAATGGTGGGGAAAGGGTTATGAGAGATGTTGAGAGAAGGTAATAGTTTTGTGTTAAAGGATAACACTGGTGATATTTTAGGTTTTCCTTACTTTCATCATATCACATAGAAGAAAACTAAGCACCATTTCACTACTTTTCCTGCTTTTCCTACTATTCTCTACACATTTGTTCCTATGAAGATGTGAATCTTAATATTAACTGGGATCACAGATAAATAATTTTCATTTTTAGAATTTTTTGTGTGGAAATAGTGTATTTGTTGGGTCTATTTTCAGCAATTTGGTCCACTGGTGAGTGAGGACTTGAGCAAGAAGGTAAATCTATAACAGACTTAAATAAACTATAGTTCCTGTACAACAAGGGCACAAATAAGTATCAGGTAATGCATATAAGGAGGCTAAATGCATTGTTGGTTTGATATTTTTGTGCAGTTTTCTGACAATCAGAAAATAATACCTTAAATTTGACCACTTCATTAGATAGTTTTTATTTGCTGTTACATACCCCAGGAGGCCAGTTGTCGACATAAGTATTAACGTTTTAGCTACAGTAAATTCTTTATGATTTGGCACAATCCTTTATTTCTTTGTTCTTCGCCACACTTGCTGGATTGGGTGTCACAGCAACATATCTGTCAAAGTCAAACCCACTCAGGAGTATTCAGAGTAAACAAGATTAGATGACCAACTTAATTGGAAATCCGCCCGACCGTGATGATCGGTGCACTGATAATACAAAGAACATTTCAAGTGGAGATATTGTCCAGACGAGTAGTCAGACACTGTGTTCTCATCGATCACATCACTTGTGTCTTAATCCCGGTGCTCAGTCGCTGGCAGGAGTGTGATGACATTCTCTACCGCTGCTCGCCAACAATTGTGAGCTGAATAAAGAAATGACACCACAAAGCCCCAAACAACAGGGATGTCTAGACAGCTTAATTTAGCTGAAATAAAGGCAACACTTCTGTATGAAGCAGAGTGGCGCAGCGGAAGTGTGCTGGGCCCATAACCCAGAGGTCGATGGATCGAAACCATCCTCTGCTAAGTCGACATTTAAGTTGTGCAATTTCATTATATGTCGCATAATGACAATAAAAAAAAACTGATTCTGATCAGGTGCTGCCAGTGGCTCCCAGATAGTTATCCTCCCTTCTATACCCTCTAAAATCAGGGTTAAATTATTTTGATTTTGAATAACAGATATCTCATCAGCTGGGCTCAAACCTGGCCCGCTGATTCCTCTTTGAATTTTTGGTGACTTTTGCTTTAAAAGGAGAGAGAACATTAATTGTTCTGTGGCTTATTCCTAGGGTGAAAATTTGCACCCTTTCTTTTGTCATTCCTCCAATCTTAAAGTTACTAATCATGGTTTCCAGTATCGTTGTGCATAACCAAAAGAGCGTGCAATCATGTTAACTGTATTTCTTTTGACAATTGCATGCCCTTCTTTTTTGAGGACTGATGTGGACAATTTCGTTGTACTATTGTACAAAAGTATGACTGTGCAATGACAATAAAGCTCTATCTATCTATCTGTCTATCTGTCTATCTATCTGTCTATCTGTCTATCTATCTATCTGTCTATCTGTCTATCTATCTGTCTGTCTGTCTGTAAACTGTCTGTCTGTCTGTCTGTAAACTGTCTATAAACTGTCTGTCTGTCTGTCTGTCTGTCTATAAACTGTCTGTCTGTC